>JABVXU010000291.1:0-25000 GCA_013365365.1 Cruorifilaria tuberocauda
ATCATGTCAAATAATTATCGTCTCAAACGTCATACGTCAGAAGAGAAAAATTGAAATTTTCTTATAAAAATTAAAATACAATTGTTTTATTACTGTTATCACTTTTGTTATCAATTATCATTATCACTATTACTATTATTGTCATTATCATTATCATAGGTATAATCGTTGTCACTATCATTTCCAATATCATTATCATTACTATCACTATCATTAAATATTTTACAGGTGAGAGTATATCCAACAACAATTGAATTATTCACCGCTTCACACGCAATGCCTATGGGTTCGCTTACTTTTTGCATATCAAATCAGCAATTATACGTACGTGTAAATGGCGGTTTCAAGGATATTAAAGTTTGTCATCTTTTCCGTTTTTTTCATTAATTAATTAATTTTTTAATTAAAATTAAACCTTTAATTAAATTTGTTCATAAAATTTAACATATTCTAAATCAGTATCATTGTCACTAATCATTATCATTATCATTAGTTATTGTCATTATCACTAATCATTATCATTATCACTCGGTAAAAAAATTCATCGTGAAAACAAAATTAGCAAAGATAGAAAAAAAGCGATTTATGAAATAAAAAATTTCAGCTTGAAGGCTTTCATCCAGTCATGGAACATCGTCCAGCTGTTGTAAGTCATTCATTTTCTTTTCGGTTAAGTTTTTTTTTTGCTTATCAGTTTAACAGTAATCACCTGTCATTATCTAATTTATCAATATCATTTCATTTTTGTAAATAATTCAAAAAAAATAAACAAATATTTTAATAATAAAACAAAAATTTGATATTTTAGTATATCGAAAAAAGTTGATACGATTATTGATATAAATAATTTTAATACTGTTTAAATCATGATTATGCATGATGAATATTGCAAAAAAAATTTTGTGAACAATTTTTTTATTTAATTTTTTAAATTTATTTTTGAATTTTTCCAATTTAATTTAATTTATTCAATTTTTAGACAGCAGAAAATTTATGAGCAATCATTTTTTTTTAAATGTTTGAAAATATTGAAAATGTTTGAAACATTTGAAAATTTGAAAATTTGAAATTTGAAAAACATTTGAAAATATCACTTTAATATTACTTTTAATAAATGCATGAATAGTTTAAGTAGTAAGCGAGAAGGAAAAGTCAGGAGATTAATCAAAAAATTTAGGAAATTGAATTTGAAACACCAATTGAAAATTTTATGCATTACTGGGTAAGTTCATCGTTATCCATGAATGTTGTTAATTAGTAATTAGAAGAAAAATTTTTATCAGTATTGTAAGCTATCTGTTGTGTTATGATATCGTGTTGCTAGTGATAATATCTGGTGATGGCTTATCATTTTTATGTTTTTCCGCTTTTCTTTCAATTAAAAATAAATAAGGAATTGAAATTTAGATTGAAATTATCGATTTTATCATGATTTCGATTGTAATTTTTAAAAGTGGATTTTAAAATTTTTAAAATCTAAAAAAGATTTTGCTAAAAGTTTTCTCCATTTTTTCTTTTCCCTACTTTTCCTTGTTATAACTTGAAAACAAAAAGGACAAGAATTATATGCATGACTCTTGCAATAAAGTAATTACCATCAAATTAATCGAAGTCAAATTAGTACCATTTATCATTTCATCGGTGTTTTTTATGGTAGCATTGTTCATGTACCGGATTAGGAATACATTTCCGGATTAGTATATCCTTTATTTCTGGCTTGAAAAATATCCGAAGGAATTAATTATTAATCGCACAAAGTAATTGTGATTACTCAAAAGTTATAGGTTAGAGTTAACGATAGTTAATAAAAGTTATTCAATAAAACTATTTAATTGCTAATTTCTATTATCAAAGTGATTGTAAATTACTCGAAATTAAGGATTTACTTATAAAAAAACTGTCAATAATATAAGTTAATTGGACAATTTCTGTAATCAAGGTAATTGTAAATTACGCGAAATTTTGTATAAAAAAAGAAAGGAAACTTACTGATATCAAAATGTCAGTATGATTGAATAATTGTTTTTCTATAATTTAAAGTTATTACTTTTCAACCTTTTCTTTTCGCAAGAATTTAATTTTAATCAAATTTTATCGTAATATTTCTTATTGAATTATTTTTGTAAAAAAAAAAATTTACAATTTTCAGCGATTTTTTTTAAATAAATTTATTAATTAAAATTTTTGATAAAATTAAATTACAATTTTGTATAGGTCAAAAATAAGTTAAGCAAAAATATTCGTCGAATTTTTTCAATATTTATTGATTGATTGCTCTTGACAATATAAATATTATAAATATTTACAAATTTTTTATAAGCAAAATTACACAAAAATAAAGTTAATCAAAAATATTCATCGAATTTTTCCAGTATTTATTGATTGATTGCTATTAATAATGAATAATGCTATTAATAATGCTATTAATATTGAAATTTTTTAAATTAAATTAATATAATTGTCACGTATGAAATGATTAAAATCAAATTAATATAATTAGTTCAAGCTTATTAATAATTAGATTAGGCGCTTATTCATATTATTCATATTTAAGCTTATTTTTGTAAAGTTACTTACGCACCATCTAATGAAAAAATCCTAAAATTTAACACTTTTTTTTTCTAATAAAGCACCTTTACTATTACTGGAATTGATATTTCAGTATTCCGAAATGCTTTCACCAATCATTTTTTCTTTTTTTCTTATCTCGTCAAGCTACCAATATTCCGGAAGAAGTTTTTAGGACGAATCACAAAAATCAGGTTTTCAACATCATCAAGTTCCTCTGTTATCCAAGAATTATTTAATGGCATCAAAAGCACTACCACAGGTATCAAGTACCATGATAGCATTAAAACCGAATATTCCACAACAATCTTCTCATCAATTAATTTCATATTACGGTTTACAGCCAAGACTTGATGTTATACGTCGATCGGATGTTTCCGGAACATCGTTACATGCACGATATTTTCATCCCGGTCATAAATTACCAGTATTATCGGAAATTAATTTAACAACATATCCAGATCAGCAAACAGTTGCACCAAAATATCAACCTTTACCATCACCGCGTGATCCATATCAACCACAACCGGGACAGCTTTATCCTAGATATCGTTTACCATCACTACCAGTATTACCGGATAATCGATTATATAACCTTCAACAGCAACAACAATCAGATTTTCAACAATCAACTCAGAAATTGTCACAATCTCATGCAGCATTTCAACATCATAGAAATCGACGACCAGATGAAAATCAACTACCGGAAAACGGAACAGTAGAATCTGAGAATCCGAAATATTGGAAGCTTATTTCAAGAGGTCATTTAGAGCAATCACAATCACAACATTCATCATCTATGCAAGACGAAAATCAACCTTATCAAATAACCGGAATAACACAAATGCAACAATCCTATCATCCTGTATTAACACAACAGCAAAAATCGGAATATCGGAATCATACAATTAAACCGTATTCCGAATCCGTTGCAGCATCATTTAACCAACAATGGTTCACGGAATCGACAGTTACACCGCCGTACGAGGTGATCCATTCAAAGTAACCAAAACGATTTTGGATCGTTTGCAATACTTTTTTTTTTCTCTCGAAAAATATCAATTTTTTTTAATTTTAAAATAAAATACACTACAGCATAAATAATTTTTTAACATTACTAAATCAATAACAATAAAAGATAGTAATTATCGATTGATAAGTCACTAAACGCTTTGAAATTATACAATCTTAAAATTTCAAATTTCATATCAAATAAAATTTCACGCGCGGAAAACTTGATTTGTCATTAATAAGTTGAATATTAGATCAAACCAGTAGGTTACATGCTCAGTATTTTTAACCTGATTTCTAACCTGATTCTAATTAATAGATATTAGATCAAATCAAATTTGAAAAAATGCAAAATGAGCTAGAAATATGCTTCTTCAAAATGCAAATCAACGTGAAATGCTTGCTTTCAATGTATGCATGCATTTTTTGCAGTTCACATGTTGCCAATATCTTTTCTTGCACATTTTATTAGCATATTAGCATTTTATTAGAAATAGATTTGCACTTTTTTTTTGCAATTGATTAATTACTTTTGATATTTGCACAAATTGCAACAAATAGCACAAAACTTCACTCTTTGATAATTTAAAAAATTTTTTCGAAAATTTTTATCTCAAATTTTTCCATAAAATTGATTTTAAATTTGATTGGAATTGCTTGAGTAATTGTTGCAATAATTAAAAATAATTTTTTAATTTGCAATTAAGCAAGAAGCTCATGGTTCACGATATCCGGAGCATGACGAGTTACGATATCGAGAACGACCGGGCCCGGAACGAGTGCATCCCGGTTTACTACCACATAGTCTTCAAGCTAAAGATCTAGTTGTAAGTTTTTTTTTTTTATTTCTTTGCTATTTTAATTCTTTTCCTTTTTTTTGCTTTTAAATTAATTTTTGTAAAATATTAAATATTGGAATTTGAAGATGGTAGTTAACTGTATTACTAAAATATAAAACCAAATTAAAGTACCATTCTTTATTATTTTACTTTAGCTCCATCTCATAGCACTGAATACACCATTAAGTGGTAATATGCGTGGCGTACGTGGAGCTGATTTAGCATGCTATCAACAAGCTCGACAAGCTAACTTCCGTACCACTTTTCGAGCATTCCTTTCATCACATGTTCAGGTATAATCGGATATTTTGGAATAAGAATTAAAACAAATTTTGTTTTCATCAATTAAGCTGATTAAGCTAATAACTTATTATCGATCTTACTTATCTTTAACTTTCAAACGATAACTTTTATTATTTAATTTTAAATGAACAATAACTGAAATCAGATATCCGTTCATCTCTTTGTCTCTCTTCTTCCTCATACAGGTTTTTTTTCAAATTATCAAATTTAAACTCAATCTTAAAAAGTTTCCAAATCGGAATTGATAATTTGAAAATTCAAAATTATATTACATCCAGGCTTACGGTAGAAAATTTTAGTCTTTCATTTTTCCTTTATCAGTTATGATAAGCGATGATAAGCTGATGATAAGCGATGATATATATGCTACTGTAGGCTTAGGCACAATTTAATTAAACTTTTTTAATTGAAAATAATTGAGCAAAGTAAAAAATTATTTTTCGCAGGATTTAAATAAAGTGGTACATAGCGGTGATCGCGATACACCGGTCGTTAATCTCCGCGGTGAACGATTGTTTGATTCCTGGGGTGATATATTTCAACAAAGACAAATGACTGACAAACCAATTTATTCATTCAATCGTCGAAATGTTTTCATGGATTCGACATGGTTTGTTGCTTAGTAGTTTTTTTAACTGGTAAATAATTGAATGGAAAATCGCGGGAGAAACGAAAGCGGGATGAATTCATATTAATTGAATTTTAATAATTGTGATAATTTATTCATATGATATATCAGAATAACTTTGACCTTTTTTTGGAGTAGAATAACTAGTTTGAAATTAATTAATAAGAAAAAGTTATTTGAAGGCCTGAAAAACGTGTATGGCATGGCTCAGATTCATCCGGTATGCGTAGTGAATCCGGTTACTGCAGTGCATGGAGATCAGCAGCATCATCCCAGGTGGGACGGGCATCATTCATCGGACGTAGTTTACCGCTATTACGTGACAGTCGTGATTCCGAATGTTCACGTGAACTGGTGGTACTTTGTATTGAGGTATTTTTCCTCCTAAATTTTTTAAAAGTAAACAAAAATCATAAAAGCCTAACTTTGCTATTATGCTAATGTCGATGGATCGATTTAGGATAATTTAATTGAAATTTAAACAAATACTTAAGAATAAATGCTATCAGTTTAAAATGTCTTATCATTTTAATATGATATTTTTAATTTGAATTTTAATTAGATGCTAAATTTATCATTTCTTCGTTTTTTTCCATTCAGAATATGAGCAAATACAATGTGGACAAACGATTGGGCAAGAAAAGATCGTATTTCAATGATTGATAAGAAAAATGATAAGGAAAGATTTCCATGTAGATGATACTGTATTTTTAAATGATACTGTATTTTTAAATACTGTATTTTTAAATGATACTATATTTTTAAATACTGTATTTTTAAATGATACTGTATTTTTAAATGATACTGTACTTTCGCTTATCCCATAAATCTAAATAATTTTGCATAAATAATAATTAATCCAAATTTGAGAGGATTAATTCAACATTTAAACGTACAGTTAGTTGCATTGCATTATATAGCTAATTAATTAAATTTTAAGTTTGTATCGCTTTTCTCTTCTATAATTCTTTCACTGCGTTTAATTATAATTACTGCCAGTTTTTTTCTTTTTTTTACTCTCATTTCTTTTTAATTTCAATTTTGTATTTTTAAATATTTTCCACATTGATTTCTTAGAGTAATGAAAAAGCAAATATTTGAATATCATTGATGATTGAATTGTAATTACTATTATTTCAAAATTATTAATTTTTATTTTTTCGGAAGAAATTTCATGACATTGTCGAAAAAGTTTTTTGTCGAAATGAAAAATTTTTAAAATATGCAAACTCAATTTGTTTACTTCTCGCAAAATCAATCAACAAAGAAAAATCGAAATCTTTTTTTCTACAAGATATTCATCTATTATGCATTTCCATAATTGTTTCTATCATTAAATTTAATTTCCTATAAATTCGAAATCGATTTGAATTCAAAAAAAAAATTATGATTCCAAAAAAAGGACAATTCAACAAAAGGTATACAAGAGGTACAATTCAACAAGTAAACCTTTTCTTACTGTATTTGTATTCATTTATCAAATGCTGATCCTGATATCAGATATTGGTACTTATCCTGATATCAGACACTGATACTGATATTTTATAACTTAAATTTTTTTTTTGGAATCATAATAAATGAATGTATACGATTGTAATATTAATGATAATGATAATAATGACTGTTTTGATAATTTTCTCACTTTTTAATTCCAAAGATTTATATCATACATTTTATTTAGTCACAATCGAAAATCATCACTGCTTCTTTCTTCTCTTTTTTTTCTTTTCATTATCTATTATTATTACTATTATAGCTATTATCAATATTGATATTATTACAATCAATGATATTAATGTTATTAATCAATATTATTATCATATTATTATTAAGTATTATTATTATTATCGTGATTTCTATTATTGCTAATATCACTTTTAGTTTGCTTTGCTTATGCTATTGCAATAAATTAAGCAATGCGATTTAAATTTCATCTTTATTTATTTTTGAACTGATTAAAGATGGTTGATAAATATTCATGAATATTCATCTGGTTGATAAAAACATGATTAATTATACTCACAATACTAGGAACGCAAATATAAGTATATAAACTTAATGATAATGAAAAAATTATAGTGTTTACGCTATCATAGATATTAATTATTCGATAGTATATTAAATTCGATTTTAATTTTTTAATAATAATTAAATTGTAATTTAATTTTAATTTCATTTTTCCTCACTTATCGCTCATTCTCTGAAATAATTTACACATAAATATTATAACATTTATCAAATTTAAACGTTTCAAAACAGTATTCGATCAATTAATTATCATTGATAATTTTATCATTTCAGGTTCTCATCTTTCCACTTATCTTTTATTGCAATATAAATTTTCGTTTTTTCTATTATTCCATTACAATCGGCGAAGAGATAAAATAAAATTTCCTTTCTTTCACTTTTCTCTTTCAAATTTCCTTTCCCTCACTTTTTAATTATTCATTGAATTCTGTTGTTCAATAGTAATTGCAAAGGAAAAAAAAAAGGGAAATTTAAATCACATCGTCAATTTCTTTTCTTTCTTTTTTTATTATCCATTTAAAATGGAAATTCGTAAATGATAAAATAAGGCTTTTAAAATGATGCGTCATTGTTTCATTTAAAAAAAAAGCTGGAAAAATAGCGTGAAATAGAAAAGTAACGTGGATAACGTGTAATTTACATAGGATGACAATATGTGTGTATGTGTGTTTGTATGTGCGTATACGTACGTATGTGCATGAGATGGTAATATGTGTGTGTGCACGTTTTCTGCATTTGTTTGTACGTGTGTACGTGTTTATATATATATATATATATATATCAGGTAATAAACGCCATTTTTTAATTTTTAAAAAAAATAGAAAAATGACGTGAAGCGGATGATAACGCGTAATTTGCGGCAGATGATAATATATGTGTGTATTTGTTTATGTGTATGCGTACGTGTAATTTACATCAAGCGGATAATACGTAAATTATGTCAAATGATAATGCGTAACTTCCAGAACGGATAACGATTTAAACTTGATAACAGACGGCTTGCATCCATAGTTTATAGATTCACTTACCTTAGCTAAATGGTATGGCACAGACTCTAACAAATGATAACACGTAACCTGTTCCACGTGCAATCTATAGATAACGTGCAATCTACACGGGCAGGAACATGTGATCTGCATCAATTGATAAAGCTTGTATCTAACAACTAACCTGTATCAAATAATCATACGTAACTTATGTCAACGTAACTATCATGTGATAAAATGTAACCTTTACAAATGATGATGCATACTGTATTGTAATTCACATTTAATACCGTAACCCATAACCAAATACCGTAATGCACGATTAATACCGTAGCCAAACCATTATGAAATCTATTTTGTAATGCAGCGATTGTGATTTTTGTCATGTTTTTTGTACAGAAATGCCAGTTTTTTTTCCTCTCTTTCGTTTATCCAGTAAGAACCAAAAAAAGAAAAATTTATGAAAATACAGAAAAGCAAAAAGGAAGAAAATGGATAAGAATACAATATATTAAATTCAGGTAATCTATAAATTAACAGAGTAAAGCTTTCTAATTTGTACTTTTTAAAAAGAAGAAAAGAAAGATTAGCGAAAAAATTTTTTTTAAAAAAAGCAAAGTATTGAGAAAAAAAAAAGGAAAATTACGATTGCTGATTGAGTTTTCTTGATTTAAATAAATGAATGAATGATTAAGTTGCTTTTTTTTTTATTTCACTTTTCTTTCGTTTATTTTAAATGAATTTTTTTCCAATTTTAGAAAATTTTTTTTTGAAAAAAACAAAAAAAAAATGTTATTTGACAAAAAATGAAATCCGGGGAAAATTTCCAGTTTTTTATTTTCAATTGTTTGCTTTTTTTATTTAGAAAAAAACAAAATGTAAAGATTTCTATTGAAATAAATGATAGCAATTGGTTCTATTATTTCTACAAATATTTTTCGACTCTAAAAAAAAGTTGCATTATTGCTGAAGAGGAAAAAAAATTTTTTGAATAATTTTTAATATTACTACGATGAATGTTTGTTATTCGTTAAAAATTTTTTTGCATTTTCCGGTTTTTTTTTTTATTTTTTCAGCTTCCTTTTAATATCCCGAGAGTTCTTGGAAAGTTTGATCCAATTCTTCGGAAATATTTTTGTATCGTTCCTTCTCGTGCACCAATTCATCTGTAAGTAATATAATATTTTCTCAGTCTGTTTGCTCTTTATTTTTCTTTTTTTTGTTAACTCTTTTGTTTTTGTCATTTTTTCCTAAGTAAAATTCTGTTGTAGGAAAAGCGAGAAAAAAAAACATGCAAGAATGGAAAACAAGAAAAAGGGTAAGGAGGTATTTCATTTAACTTAATTAATTAACTTAATTAATCGATAGTTAATTAATAATTAACCTAATTAATTTGATAACTCTCATTATTCATATCATATATCCATATGTATATCATTCATTTTCAACTACCCAATAATAAGAAATCAAATATCTTAACTTGAAATTAGCCAGTAGTCTGGACTTTTAGCTTGTTTCAATTTTAATTTCTTTCTAACTCCAATTTTTAAATATTTTCTTTTCATTATTATATTTAATTACTAAATTAAACTCAATTTTATTTACGATTACTGATTCCAATTTTAGCAATAAAATGTATAACTAAAAAGAAATGATACTATTTCACTTAAATTTCTTCAAGTTTACCAAATATTTTCGTCATATTCAGCTTCAGAAAATGAAAAGTCAAAAAAGTTTTTATTAAATCGAAAAAAAAAGTTTATTAAATCTTTACTTAAAAATTTATTCTATCATTTGTTCGGATAAGAGTAAAATTTAAAATTTTAATAACTGCTTATCGACGGATAACATCTCTAATCCGGTTAAAATGCTATTAGAGAGAGGGATAGAAAAGAGAAAAAACAAAGAAGAAAATATTTATTAGTGTTAGTAATCACACGGCAAAAAACAAGCATATCAGTATTAATACTTTATTATATACTATAATATAAATTTTTATTTCTCAGAATTTGGAACTTGCGTATACGCAGAATAACAGTATCGTTATGAAAATTAATTCTAAAATTTTCATTTTCATTTTTATGAAGGAATTAAAAGGGAGAAAAGAAGTTATCAGAGATAAAGAAAAAAGACCCTTATTTTTAGTTCATAAAAATTTTCCTAATTTATTATAAATTTTCATATTTAGATAAATTTCAAAAAGTAAAAATATTAAATTTATGTCTAATATCTAATATCACCTAAAAAAATGCAAAAATTCTAAAACATAAATTAAAAACATCAAAAAAATATCGAAAATTTTGTTCAATTCAAGAAAACTGCCCTAAAAGCACAAATAAATATAATAGAAAAAATAAAACTTTTCCTAGTTCAAAAATTCAAATTTTTGAAAAAAAGAAAATCACTTGATCCCTGATCCCTTTTACTTACTCGAATTAACTCAAAGAGAAATATAAGATTTAGACGATTTTCCACTATTTTTTTACTTACTTGAATTAACCAAGCGAGAAATAAAAAGTTTAAACGATTTTTTAATATCTAAGTTATTAATATTGAAATTATATGTTTATATGAAATATTATATCACTCCCTGTTCCTCCTTCTTCTTCGCCTTCTTCTCCCGGTAATGATCGGGTAATAATCCAGAGGAGAGAAAGGAAAGAAAAAAAAAATCACTAATTTATCATATTTCATTTAACCTTTCCCCATTCAATTTTCACCAAACAATGAATGATAATGCAGGTGTAAAATTCACGTGTAATTGCATTCTTGCAGAAAAAAGACAAAAAAAAAAAAAAGAAAATGAAAAATTGCATGAATTCTCATTCATTTATTCATTTATTCTGTAAATTTACTAAATGATAGTAAGCTATTGCGAATTCAACGATTTAAAATTATAATTTTAAATTGAAATTTCGAAAGCAAACAAGGAATGTTTATATGTATTAAAAAAAAATTTTTTTTTTCAAAGCCATATTACGTACATTAGAGAAAAAAAGATGAAAAAAACAAACAAACAAAGAAAACAAACATATGTAATGTAAATAAGCCTTAAGCATATGACAAATACCAAAAATATTTCATACAAAATTAAATTCTGTTAATTTTCCGTTTTTTCAAACAGTGAATTTGGAAAAAAAAATTCAATTAATTTTGTTACAATTAATTAATTAATTATAGCATGAAATGGAAAAGTTTTGAAGAAAAATAAAGGAAGAAATTAATTGTAAGGCTTTCTCCTATAATAACCGGATAATAATAAATCGTAGAATACAGAAAAAGCATGCATATCGTAAAAAAAAAAAAAAACAAAAACTGCACAAATTGATGAGCATTTAAAATTTAAATTAGCTTAAAACAATATTTGAAATTTGTGAGAGGAAAAAAAAAATGGAAGTTATTTTTTCAGCATAAATGAAATAGGGAAGAAATAAGAAAGCTATATGTTAATTATTAGCTAATTAATAAATAACATGGACAAACAATAAGAAAAAGAAATCATTTTTTAGAATGAAAATTTATCAATCATCCATCCTCTTGTCACACATTTTTTCATTTTCCCTATCACTCAATTTTACATTTCAAAATTCTTTCCCAATTCTAAACGAAAATATTTTCATGTGGAAAAAAAAAAGAATTTAATTCCCTATTTCATATTTTCTTTTTCATTAATAAAAATAAATTTGAAAAATGGCATATTAATAAAATCTAACATTCAAAACAAAGCTATCCAAAATATATAAGCTGAGAAAAATTAACAGATTTAAAAATTTTTAAACATCATGTTCCAAATTCCAAAAAAAAAAAAAAAAAAAAAAGAGAAAAGTAACAATTAATAAAACGGTTCAAAGTTAAAGAGGAAAGAAAAAAAAAAGTAAGGTGTTAGAAGGGGAAGGTTCTGATCAAACAGTATTCAGTTCGCTTAATAGACGATCCAATTCCTCCTGTAGCTGTTTCACTTTATTGTCCGAATGTTCCTTGGCTTCTGAAAAAAATGACCAGCACACTGATTAATTAATTAATTATTAATTAATCACTCTAATTTGAAAAAATAGTATTAAGAGAAAAAAAAAGCCAGAAAATTGATTAAAATTTTTAGAGATTATACACTGCAAGGAAAAATTAGATTCTATTCAAATTCCATTTTTCGAATTATTTGAACATAAATAACCTAAAAATTTGTCAGCAAGATTGAATTTATTGCAATTTTGATGATTAATTTGCAAATAATTCTATCCCTATTATCGAAGTGAATTTCAAACTAACTTAAAATTCAAACGTTATACAAACAATCCAAAACAAATCATTTCAGTTAAATGTCAACAAAATATTTTAAAAAATGATAAAATAGAGTTATCATGAAAAAAAAAAAGTATTGCAAACATTCATAGAAATTTTGTAAGTTTACTTAGTAATTGAAGAAGTTTAATAAAGTCAAAAGAAATGATATGATATTTCACGTGGAACAGCAAGATGAATGCAGCAAATAAAATTTTATTCGCGTAAAATTTTCGAAAAAAATTTTTAAATATAAAAAATTAATTGTGAAAATTATAAATATGAATAAAAATTAAACTTAAAATTTTTTTTACAATTCCGATAATGTACTTAAATGATTTGAAAACGCTTTTTTCAAATGATTATAATGAACGGATAATTTTATCTCAAAAATTCCTCAATTTTTTTCTAAAAAATGTTTATTACCCATCGATTATAATTAAACTTTGATAATTAATTTATTTTAACTAATCTGAAACTGACGAAAACTTTTTTAAAATCTTTTGCTGCATTCCATACTTCTACCTCATGTAATACTATTTAAGAAAACAGATAAGAGAAAACGTAAGTATTGCATGCATATACGCTCAAAAAAAATTGACGAACGAAAAACGGTAAACAAAAAAACGGTACGGTGAACAGAGAGACGAATAATTCAGGAGGTTTGAATCTCCTGGACGGTTTGTTCGATCTCTTCCGTCAAATTACGTACACGCTCCTTCTCGATTAATAATTCATCTGTAGCTCTCAATAATTTACATCACACCAATAACAATAACATAAACATTTAAGGACCAAAAAACAAACAAGTGAACAAAAAACAAAAGTACGGTTTGTTAAGGTTTTACTTATTTTACTTACTTCAAATTTTATTATCAATCATTCTTTTTCCTGCGTAAAATGGATCATTTATATTAAATATTTAAAGAATTAAAAATGATTTAAAAAAATAAAACACAAAAAACTTTTATCTTGATTGGCTGAAAATCATTTAATAAATAATTTTTATCTTATCTTACTGAGCTCGAGTAATCTAAAAAAATCATCAAAGCGTCATAAAGCTCAATAAAATTCTTGGCTAATTAAGACAAATGTTTGTCTTTTTTTTTTCAAATATTTTTTGAACGTCCAAACCAGCAGTTCTAAAAATCAAATCAATTAATCGTCAAATCCTTCCAATCTTATCTAATTACTTCATTCTATTTTGATCTAAAAGTTAAGCGTATATTTTAATCAATGATTTAAAATTATTAAAGTTGCCGAGTAACTATTACAAATTTCTCAAATTTCTTTATTCATTCCTCTTTCAGCAAAAGAAAAAAGAGAAAAAAAATCAAACCTAAATAATAAGTTATATGAAATTTTTTCAAATTCATAAAAACATTGAAAAAAAACAAACCTTCAAGTCTGTCAACTTCCTTTTGCAATTTTTGAACTGATCGTTCAGCAAATTCCGCTCGAGTTTCTGCCTATAATAATAAGTAAAATATTAAATTTTCCATTTCTATTTTTAACTTTCCAAATGAAAATGTATGCATAAGCAAAAAAACAAAAAAAAAAAACCCGAACACATTTTGACTTACAATTTAAAATTAAAAGTATACATTCAAACACAATAATGAAATAAACACAATAATGAATTCAAACACAACAACAATAATGGACAAAAGCAAATCTAATTCGTATCTCCTCAACTTACCTATAAACTCTTACTTTAAAAAATTCCTTTTATCATAAATTTAAATAATTGCTTTTTACTAGTATTTTATATATACCATCATTCATTCATTCATACCTCCTTTAAACGCGCTGATACTGTACGAATTTGTTCCTCGTATGAATCTTCACGTTGTAGAGCTTTTTCTTCCGATACTTCCAATGATTTCAAATTATTACCGACAACACGAAGCTCTTCTTCCAATTCCACAATTTTGCTGCACAAATGAACAAAACAAAAGTATAATATACGATAGATGAAGAGTAAAAGAAAAAGTATTAAAGAGGGAAAAAAAAAATGAAAAATTAAATTAAACGAAAAAAAAAATTATACCAAATAATATATATCTTTTAAATATGTACATTAGACTAATTTTCTCCTCCTAATCAAGCATTTTCATAGCATACAACATTTAACATTCATCATTACTACTACAACCACAACCATTCATATTTCACAAAAAGACAATATCAACAACTTTTCTTCACAACCACAACCATAAAATTTAGCATTTCATCCCATGTGCTATATCAATGAGATCAGCGGTATTACATTTTTTTTTTCCTTATTAAAATTTCCATGTTTACTTTTATTCGTATATCTTAGCTATTCGGAATAGCGATGATGTTACTTTTAAAACTATGCAAATTTCTTGTATATTTAATTTAATTAATTATTAACTCATTGCTTCTTATACATTAAATAAGTTATTACTCCTCTTGCTAATTTTACTTCATTTGTTTATCATCTTTAATTCTATTAATTAACAATCAAATTACTATTGCTTGCCCCTCCCCCCCCCCTCCCATAATGGAACTTGTTCACACAAAAATTACATTTTATTTCTATCATTTTCTAACCTAACAACAAAAGATACGTTCAATTCAATCGGAAAAATAATTCTAATAATTACTTTAAAATTAGCACCTGATTTATTTACAATAGTATAGCAGTAAAACGAAGTCTCATGATCAATTAACATTCAAATAACTTTGCATTACTATTTTATCTCAAATCAAGTATTTCCTATGGTATTCAAGTATTCAGATCAAATACTCATCATATCTTTAAATTTCCTTGAAATCTTTTTCTATGGCAAATCAATTGATATTTCTATTTCGAATAATTAATCTAATTAAAAAACTACAGCTACTTACTTTACTTACTTTTATTTCGAATAATTAATCTAATTAAAAAACTACTACTTACTTTAACTAGAGTAAATCTATTCATAAATTAATTATGCTAAATACCGCTGATCCCAATATATATTTTTTCATCACTTTTTCACCTCTTTAATCCGATTCTGTAAGCTTTGTATGTGATCGGAGAATGAATTTTCACGTTGCAGTGCACGTTCCTCATGAACTTCCAATGCTTTCAAATTCATTCCCACAGCAATCAATTCCCGTTCCATTTCATGTGCTTTTCTGTTGTTTCATTCATTCAATCAAAAATTTAAATTTCAAAAAAAAGTCAAGTGGTCAGGTAAACGGATAAAAACCTGATATACGTCAATCTACTAGCAATGTAAATGATAAATTGTATTAACATAAATCTCTAACTATAAATATCACGAAAGCCATAATAATAGAAATTATTTCTTGATCAAATATTTATAGATAAATTAGGGTTTTCACGTTTCCAAGAGACAGAGAAAAAGAATCTTCCATAGATAGTTTACCCAACCTTTGGTACCACCAATCAATATATGTATAATTAATTAGCACATGCTACATTAACTTATTCTCAATCAAATTTCCTAAATATTCTAAAAACTTTGAGAAATTTTGAGGGTTATTTGAAATAATTCTATTTGTATTTTTTTACTTAACTTGAATCTAAAAAATGAAAAAAGGTTAAAAGAAAAAAAAAACTCACGCAAAGACACACGCAAAACAATAATTCGAATACAAATATTTCAAATCAAAAATTTTTTACAATAACTTCATCATTTCCCAAATTAAAGAAGAAAATATGCACTGCCTAAATTTCATTAAATTTCCATATTTGATAAAAATTTATTGAAAACTAACTTTTCACCGGCTTCTGCACGTTCTTCAGCTCGTTCTAAATCAGCTTCAACCATAGCTAACTTACGAGCTACCTAAAAACACCGTTGGTAAAATATAAAGTAATAATTACGAGTGAAATATTTAAACAGAAAGGATTAATTGTTCTTTGCACAGCAAAATAAAAAGATTGGTGAGTGGAAAATAATACATTATATCAGTGAGACTTTAAAAAACAACGTAATTTACAAAAATAAAAAAACAGACAATTTTAGACTAATTTACCATAAACAATCATAATTATTAGATCAATAAGTATGATACAATGATAAATCGGAAAAGATTACGTATAATAAGTCTAAAATAAACATCCATCAAACCGGTTTCAAAACGAATAATTCATTAAACGTTGTTAATAATCTAAAAACCATTTACATTTTTTTTTTGAACTATTAATTTCTTACAATACTGTTATAGCTTCAATAGAAGATGAAGTATTCAAATGATAATCAAGAAAACAAAAACCTTGAATACGCTTAAATTTTCAAAATTAAACTTAACAACAACCCATTTCAATAACAAACAATAAAACAAAACGAACAAAGAAGGATTAGTATTAAAATTAATATTCGAAGTTAAACAATAAATTATTAGATAACAAAAAAAGAATTAATCTTTTCAACAAACCTTTAAAAAAAATTAATGTAATTATAAATATAGAAAACTTCGTAAATATTGAAATATGAAAATATTTGGTTATACTCATCATTTTCTGAAGTAATGAAGTGAACCAAATGATAAAAATTAATTCATATATTCTAGTTAAGTATTAATATATTAAAGAATTTAATTTTGAAATTTTAACTCTAAATAAACAAATCTTGAATACAAAATTTATCTACAATATATGATACAATTAATTATATGATAAATTTCGAGTAAAAAATAAATGTGAAAAAATTTTTATATAAACAAAAGAATGAAAATATTAATCAAATAAATGCATGCAAATCATTTAGTGTTAATTCATTTCTTTTTTTTTTTAAAAAAACACGAAATAACAAAATTAATTTTTTCAATTATTTAATCATATTTATATTACTCTGTCAATCATATTACTTAGTTAATATCAGTTATATATGAAGAAAAAGATATTATTTGATGAAAAAAAAAATCTACATAAAATTAGTAATAATATTAGATATTTCACTCTTTTCTCTCTCTCTCTCTCTCTCTCCCAACCTCTCTCTCCCTCTTTCTTTTCATTCTTTTAGAGCACACTCTGTCACCTCATCGTATTTGCGATCAGCTTCTTCGGCTAATAATTGCGCCTCCTTCAATTGCGATTCCACCGTGTTAGCACGTTCCTCATCTTGGAATGAACGATTTTCCATAACTTTGCGAACACTAAATCCCCAATATAATACAATTATTTAATTAAATATCCATTTTTGATTACTAAATTTTATTTCAATTCATAAAATATTTCCTTTTTGCAAAAATAAAAAAAAAAAATTAAACAATTTTATGCAAATTTTTACTTTACTTATAACGAAAAAAGAAATGAAAAAAATAAAATTGTTAAAACAAAAAAAATTATCTAACTTTTTTAAACTTTTATTTAACCTTTTGACCTTTAATTTAATTTCATACTATATTTTATAAATATATATATATATATTTCGATAATTTCTTTTCGCTATAAAATTTAATTAATTAGCTGCTAAATTATCGTTAATTACATGAAAAATATGAAATGAAAGAAAAACCAACCGCCAGAAGCCTTCTTTTATCTATTTGATACAAAATGATAGAGAAATTAGAAGATAAAGGAAAGATAGAATGAAGTAAATGAATAAATTAAGAGAATAAAAAAAAGAAAAAATAGTATTTGTGTTGATTATTTAAATTTTTTTTAAATAAAAAAAGTTAATATAATTAATATAAAATAGAACTTAAAAGGTTAGAGAAGATATACATATAATATATACATATAAAATACACGTACACAAATACATGAAATAAAAATGAGAAGTAATAATCTAAGAAAAGCGAATATTGACTGATCATGAAGTAAAATGGAATGTAAATTATACTCATCACAAGTATTCATAATATTATAGATTTTATACAAAAAGTAAAACTTAGATTAGAAAACTTAAAAACTTTGAGTAAAACTTAGATGTAAAAATATTAGATTAACTTCATTCCTCTTTTATCTTCTTATCATTTCATCTTATTTCATAATTTTAAATCATCGGTTAATCATAAAAATTTTCAAAACAAATTGAAATTTCAAAATAAACACTAATTTCTCAAATGAAATATAATAGAAAGAACAAGTTATATCACGATCAAAAGCAAAACTGTGATAAATCATTCTCAAAAATCTAGATTAACCAAATTTATTCACAATGAATCTTTAAACTATCAATTTTATACTTTGTAAAATTAAACATTCAATTAATTTTCAATGAAAATTAATTTCAAGAAAAAAAAAAGAAAGAAACAGATAGGATGGTAAGTAATGCGGTAAATTAATATTGAATAAAAAATTTTGTTAGTTTAATATGAAAAGAATAGGTAACAGCAAAACCTCGTCTGACTTATTTTCCGTTTCAGCCAGTAATGATTGTGCTTCCCGTAATTTTTGCTCCAGCTCACCGCATCGATCATGATCCACGTCAATACGATTTTCCAATGCTTTACGTGCGCTGAATTGATGAGAAAAAACAAAACACATGTATTTCGCCACTCGGTTATAGATGTTATTTTAAAAAATTTCTAATAAAATTATTGAAAAAAAGTTAATTTTTCTTCTTTCTCTTCTTGCAATTGCAAAATAAATAAATTATTCTAAATTATTCAAATACTATTATTATCACTTTAAAAAAAAGTTAAGTTGAAAATACTTAGTGATAGTTGAAATTATTACTATCAAGTAGAATGTTACTTGTTTAATTGATATGATTTTTCATCGTAAGTATAATTATTAAATTTGTTTGCTTGATAAATTTTAATTCTCCAACTAAACATTCCTAAGAAAAAAAAAAACCTTCCGCTACTTAAATGATAATCTACAAATAAATCTATTTGTCATGAATAAAATAAAAAGAAAAAATTTCATCATATAAAATTGATATCTTAAATTATCAAATATATAAATATAAAAAATTATCAGGTTATAAGAAGAGATTACAAATAACTTAAGTAACTATAATCGTTTCAAGTAATTCTCAAATTACTTTTAAACAATATAGATTAAAAAGCATGCAACATGCAATAAATATCTCAAGCATGCATAAAATAATAATTAAATGATGATATCATGCATTAATGATGATATAATCGAAATTGTCTTTTTTTTTTTTATCACTTAGGCCGATAACACTTAAATGAAATTATTCTTACCATTGTGGTAACAACAATAATACTAAACGAAATGATACATTAAATTCAAATCACGAAAACACATAAATACGTGTAAACAAACACATGAAACATAATAAATGTACAAAAAAAACAAATAAATGACATTTAAAAAAAACAATCATATATATGAAAATTACTTTTAAAGTTACTTTGTAAAATTTCGAATCTCCATCATTTCACAATTCTTAAAAAATGCGTTGCAAAAATCGATTAACTCATCATGTAAACTGAATTGATGTATTAAACAAAAAAAAAAAACATAAAACATGAAGAACTTTTTTCTCACAAAACAAAATTAATAGGTAAAAAAAGGTTAACTTAAAAATAACCTCTTCATATTTTCGATCTGCTTCATCAGCTATTATTTTCGCTTCATCAACTTGTATTTCTAAAACATTTGCTCGTTCCTCATCTTGTTGTGATCGTGTTTCCATTGATTTACGAGCACTATACGATAAAAGAAACGAAAAAAAAAAAAACACGATTATCACGATTATCACAAAACAGGACATACACACTAGATATATACTTACTTAATTAAACATTACTTTAACTTATGAGTTATAATTTAATAAATTTGATAATATTTATTTAATCTTTTACAAGGTTAATTATATTTAATAAGCTTATTGTTAATAATTAATAAAAGCTTGCTATGAAGTGAAAAAAAAAAAAAGCTTGGTGTTACCGTGTAGTAGTTCACTGTTAATAAATAATCATAAATTATTAAAGCTTACTAAAACGTGAAAAAAAAAACTTTGTGGAAAAAATTTTAATATATAGATTATATTCATTTAAAAAGCTATGTGATGTGATAAGATTAGAAAAATTTAAGCATAACAGAAAAATAAGAAAATATAATAATTTGTATGTTAAATTTTTAATCGACGTATTTTAATATGTATCTATTTAACACAATCATTTATTATGATAAACATTTAAATTAGTAACTTATCTATTTTTATAAATTCTCAGATTAGTTGCTCATTTTTCTTTAACTAAAAAAATTAATTCATGAAAAAAATAAAAATATGAGTTAAAAATCGATGCCAAAAAAAAAGCTTAATTTCAAATCAAGTTTTTTTTTCTACATCAAAAATATACTATCCAATCGTTAGGTAATACTTTGTTACTAAAAAAAGAAAGTAAAAAAAGAAAAAGTTAAAAATAAAATAAGAGGAAAATTTTGATTGAGAATGATGAAAAAAAAAAAAAACAGGAGGCTGAGGAGGCTTATTTTGTTTTTCTTTTGATGGTACAATAGATGAAATTAAATTACTGATAGCTTTGGCTGCCGTTTCGGTTGGCTTCTCTTTTTTTTTCTGAATTTTTTTTTTGCCGGTTAAATAAAAATTTCCGGAAAATTTTCCTCATTTGAAGGAATATTCCAGAAATTTTGTTACTACCAGCAGCATTTCCGTAATTATTTCGCTGACCGTTCAGATTCATCAGCTGTATGTGTTGCTTCTTCCAGCTTATCCGTTGCAATCTTCAAACGTTCTTCTGCTCGTTCCAATTCCTCTTCCAGAAGTGTCATACGACGATTCAGGGCTGCTACCTCAGCCTCCGCCTAGAAGTTATACTTTTTCTCCAATCTTCATATTCCTTCCTTCCTTCCTTCCTACTTTCCTACCTTCCTACATTTCTTCCTTTTTTCCGGTTGTACTATCTTTCTAACCGGAACAAATAAAATTATTCCTAGTAATATCCTAAAAAAAAACCTAAAAAAATCCTAGAAAAAAAGAAGACAATAATATAATTCCCTAAAAATCCTATATCGAACCTAAAATTTATAAGTTTATATTTTTTTTTTATACTACACTGATTTAGTTATTTTAATTCTACTATTTATCATAGACTTTTTTTCTCTTGCAATATTTTATAGGAAAAAATTTTGAAATTTTAGAATTTAAAAAATATCTATCAAATTTGCATTACTTTTAAATAAGAGTATGCTTTTCTAAAATTATTTCTAAAATTATAAATTTTTCTAGCGTAAAAAAAAAAACTTTTCCAATTTTTTCTTCTTATTCGTTTACTTGATTAAATTTGATATGCAAGAAAGCTATTTGATAGTAAAATATAAAATAGCTTCTTGCTTATCAACTTTTTTCTTTTTCTCATTGTTACCGTTCAGCTTCATCAGCTGCTTTTGATGCTTCTTCTAATTTTTCTGTAGCACTTTTTAAACGATCTTCTGTACGCTCCAAATCCTCCTCAACAAGCACAATCCGACGATTCAATGCTGCCACTTCAGCTTCTGCCTAAAATAAGTTATCTTTTAACAATCTCCCAAAAATGAAATACTATTTTTAAATAGTAATGTAACTGCCTTCTTCTAAAATTAATATAATTTAAAAATTTTTGAAATCTTAATTTACTCGTCTTCGAAATCATCAACTGCTAAAATTTTTATAAAATTATAATATCAAATTTATCAAATTAATCTAATTCATGCTTTTTTTCTTTAGTAATATATTTTATTTTCATATTATTCTATAGAATAAACTATGGTTTTATAATAAATATCAAAAAGAGAATTTAGAAAAAAAAATACCAAAAAGGGGATTAATTTTAGTTTGTAAAAAGTATTTTGTAAAAATGTAATGATATCAATAAATGCAATTCACAAAATGAGAAATTATTGAATTCTTCTTTAAAGGTCAAGTTTAAATAATAATAATAGAAGTAAGAATGAGTATTTGAAAGAAATGAGAGCATAAATTCAAATTGTCATTACAATTTCTCAATTCAACAATAACTATTACCACTTCTTTAGAGTTGTAATTATGTACCAAATTTTCAAATATCACTCAACAATTTTAAACCTTTCAAACCATACTCATTCGAAAAATTTTTAGAAACTTCGCGAAAAAAAAAATTCATAAATTTTATCAAAATAATTAAATAACATGAATTTATTTTGTTGGTTTAAACAAATAATTATTACAATGATAAATAATAATCATATTTAATTATTGATTAGATTCATGATTTTTTCGTGAAATTTTTCTAAATTTTGAAATGTTTGACAGTGAAATCATACTAGTTTAAAAGAAAGGGTACAGTTGAAATTAATAACTATAAAGTCATCACCTTCGATATTTTAATAATTCTTAACTATTAATAATAATACAATAATATTAACAATAATAATAATAACAATAATAATAATAACAATAATAATGATAATAACAACAGTAATAATAATAA
Organism: Cruorifilaria tuberocauda; assembly: GCA_013365365.1. Taxonomy (NCBI): domain Eukaryota; kingdom Metazoa; phylum Nematoda; class Chromadorea; order Rhabditida; family Onchocercidae; genus Cruorifilaria; species Cruorifilaria tuberocauda. The sequence continues at coordinate 23,016 of JABVXU010000291.1, forward strand.
TAGTAATAATGATAATAATCATAATAATAATAATAATAATAGTAATAATATTAGTAATAATAATAAAAATAGCAATAATGATAATAATTTAATAGTAATAAATTCTTTTGAAGTTAAATCAAAATTTATATTTTATAATGTTCAAAATATAGAAATTCTGATCTAATCATTAACGAATTTCTCTTTTATTCCTTTTTTTCTTATCAGATAATACGTCAGTTTATCCCTTTTATTCAAATGTATCATCTATATCATAATAAGATGAATTTATTTTGTTAGTTGTAACAAATAATTATTATAATAATAAACTTTAATTGCTGATTAGATGAAATCTTGAAAAATAAATCTTAAAAAAAATCTCTGTAAACTTCTGATCTATGGTACCATAATTGATCACATTTTATCCTTACTTTTTCTATATAAGGAAAAATTTTAATTTCATTTTACTATAAATTTCAATCTATTTCATCTATTCCGTCATTCTATGCATCTCATTCATTCATTTATTTTAATTTCTATTATATTATCTTTAATTTCATTAATACTTCAAAAATAATCTCTCTAATCCTAATTTTCCTCAAATAAAAGAAATTTTTAAGAGATTTAAAAATTAAACTCAAGCTTGAAAACGTCTCTAAAATATTTTTTTTTTTTGTTGTTCAGTACATTTTTTTCTCTTTTCCTCTTCCTCTCTCTCTCTCTCATTTCTTTTTTTAAGCAAAAAAAAAATCTTCACAATTTCCATTCCCTTCTCTTCAATTATGCCATTATTGATTTTCTTCGGTATTTTTTACCAACCAATCCTTTCATTATACATTAAGAATACGACGCAGATGTTTTCAATCCTTTAAAAATGCAAGGAAGAGAAAGGGGAAAAAAAAAAACGAGAAAAGAATCTTGGAAATAATAAATTTCCCTTTTCATTGATAACATTCATCCAACATCTATATATCTATAATCTAAGGCTACATTCTAAATAATCATATTTAAAAGAGAATATTAATTTCATTTATTTCCGTGACTGACATTTTTCTCAATACTCTGAATTACTTAATTACTTTAAATATTCTTCCGATAATTAATTTCTTACCTTTTAACTCGTTTTTTTTATTTTGTTTTTTGAAAGTAAAATAAACTTTAGCATATGTAAACATTTTCCTTTTTCTCTCTCTCTCTCTCTCTCTTGCTCAAATTCAGTTCTGAGAATATAACATAAATGTAAACATATAAATCATCCTTCATAGAATGTATAAAAGTTATTTCAATTATTGAAAAGTGGAACTGAAGAACATATTTCGAACTAAGTAAATAAGTAACTGGAATAGTTAAGTAAGTAATTGAACATGTTGAAGTAATTGAATTGAAATATCTATCAATTACTTGTTATCTTAACCATCACTGTAACACTTAAAACTATCAACCAAATATTCATTTATCATTCTTCAACAAAAAAAAAAAGATTTAAATTTACAAATTTATTACTTTAATTTAAAATATCAATATATTTATATACGAATATTTGATATGTAAAATTTCGTACATTAACTGGAATAGGTGAAATGAAATTAAATAATTAAATATATTTAATAAAATTTAAAATAAAATATAATAAAAAAAATATTATTCAATTTTTAAAATTACTTATATTTAAATTTAGAAAATAATATAGGCAAAATTATATAACTTTTACCTAAAAAACTTTTTCCAATAAATTAATTTCTCAATTGATAAATTAATATTGAAATGTCATACATACATCTTCACGTTTTTTACGTTCCTCTTCCAGAAGTCGTTTCACTTCATCAGCTTCATCTTTTGCTGCTTCCGCTTCTTCTCGTGCTTGTCGCATTTTTTTCTTGAGCACATCAAGAAGTGACGTTTGTTGAGCTCCAGCTTTTTCCGGTTTTGACATTTTCTTTCTCCTTCCTTCTTCGTTGATCACTTTTTCTTCTCTTTCTAATTCTTCCCTTTCTTACCAGCTATAA
>JABVXU010000291.1:27500-69834 GCA_013365365.1 Cruorifilaria tuberocauda
TTAATGGAGAGGATATGGAGCAGCAATTATAAGTATCTCGAAAAAAATACAAAATTCAAATATTTAAAACTATATCTTACATGCAATTGCATTTTGCGGATTCGATATTTGATGGGAAATTTTCATTTTACTTAAAACCGAATCAGAAAATAGAATAGCAAAAATAGCTATAATAATCTTAACAAATGGTAAAATTATTCCATTTCAGTAAATAAGTAATCCATTATGACAATACTTTAAAAATAAACGCAATAGTCTACTAATATCAGGTATGAATAATTAAAAATGATAAATGTAAATATGAAAAGAGTTACGTAAAAGTAAAAGTTATACAGTTTAACAGTTGAAAATAACTAATAGCATTTACTACATTACTTGAAAATAATATACAATTTAATTTTTTGCAATTAAACTAAAACAATTAGTTAATCCTTTAACGAAATAATTGCTAAGTAAGTTTATTTCTTTTCCTGTAATTCATATTATTAATTAATGAGTAAATATTCAGATAAAGGCATATATGATTAACGTTAACATCAGAAAAAGCAAATAGAACGGAAATTTTACCGACACTAAATAACAATTAAATGTCTTCTCTTTGCTCTCTTTCCGTTTTCCCCCGCCTCCCCGAATGAATGAGAGAGAGTTGAAATGAGGAAAAGGACAAGTGAAGGGAGAAAGAGAAGAAATGTTGAAAGTGAATTTTAAATGTTAAATTTGTGAAATTCCATTCAGCTTCTTTACTGATCTCTCTTGATATTTCATCTCAAATCAATCAATAATTGACTGATTAATTTATTAAATGATCAAATGATCAGATGATTCATTTCATTATCTATTCAAAAATGAAACATCATTTATATCATATCTTTCTTTTTTTCTTTTCTCTCATTCTCATCAATCAGTGATTGAATAAATTTTAAAAAGCTATAAAATTCTATTTGAAATAAAATGGGAATGAGAAAGAAAATGATCTCATAAAGCAGTACAATAAAGTGATAAAGTAATGCAATAAAGTATATTGGAACATTTTTACTGCATTGAAAGTAATATAATATATTGGAATAAAATAATAATATACAAACTGATATACTATCATATAAATAACTAATAACTAATATACAAAATTAATTAAAATCAAATTTTATTATTTTCTATACTTTTCTTTTTTTTTTACAGTACGATATATTCATATGTAATATATTTCAAAATTATTTCCATCATTTCCACAATAATATTCTCTTTCAGATCGACCTCTACCGTACAAACTACACCTCCAAAAATCATACTATAAAAATCATACCGTATAAACTATACCGTACAAAATGAAATTTGAAAGGAAAAGTGGTTAAAAGAAAGTGAAAAACTGTACGATTCAATTTTCCTTTTTTTTTTCTTCAATCTATTGATTTGAAAAAGGATAAGAGTAAAAAAGACAAAGAAACAAAGAAGGGAAAGAGAGAGAGAGAGAGAGGGTGAACAAGTATAAGGATCAAAGAAATATCAAATAAAACTCAAGCTAATAGAATAGAAAAGAAGAATTGGAAGGAAAATAAAGCGGAAAGAAAAAGTTAATTTATCATGCAGGAATAATAGAATGGAATGTAAGAAGAATGATTCAATTGAAAGAATGCATTCATTGTTATCGATTGATAACAATCAGTGTCGATCACTACTATCATATTAATCCGGTAACAAATTGAAAAAAATTTCAATTCATAAGTTTCCTGATAGTAATATAATACGATAATAATAAAGTAATATGAGAGTAATGATAATATTAATAATAACCACAACATGATATAATACTGCTACAATGCTAATATTAGCTACAATACAATACAATAGTAGTAATTATAGTTAAACAATTACAGTATTAATAATTATAGTAATTGTAATAGTAGTAGTAGTAGTAGTAGTACTAATACTACTAACAGTTATTATAGTAATAACAGTAATAAATGTTAAAATAGTAACAAATGAAAATAATTAGAAATTTAAATTTTACTCGATAGAAAATAGAAAAAAATGAATTCGTATATTCTTCTGTATTCTTATTTTATATTCTTTTTGTTCTATTTATTCTATACTCTAAACTTTCTGCTCATAATTTTCCTGATAAACTGTAAAGATTAAATTATATGATATATTCTATGAGTTTATATCTTATCAAATTATATTTTATTTCTTATCACTCTTTCACAATTAATCATTCTTCCATAATTATTAATACACTATATGTGTAAAAACTTAATTACAAAAAAAAAACACAAATAAGTGATAATTTTATCAGTAAAATTATACAATTTTTTTAGGGATAAAATTTAAAAATATAAATGATTTCTAAAGAATACTCATATATCACATAAGGTTCATACAATTATCATATACGCTTATCATATAAGTTAGCATATACGATGTGATAAATAGATTTTATATTTAATGATATAAAATACTGATATGAACCAAACTGATTTCATATCAATTTATTAATATTTTATATGATATATCAAAATTTTAAATTCAAAATATAAGTGATATTTAAAAAATACTCATAAATCATATATGTAAGGTACGGCATATACGGTTCGTATACGGTATTTATCATATACGGTTATCATGTACGTTATCATATACAGTATGATAAACAGTATTCTATATTAAACGATATGGACCAAACTGATATTATATTAATTTATTAATGTTTTATATGATATATCAAAATTTTATCACAATTATTTATTATTTAAAAACTTAAAAATTTCAAATTATAGAGAAATTTAAATTTAAAATTTAAAAACTTTTAACCGATTGGAAAGTAAAAAAAGGAAAAAGTGAATTCAAAAAAGGCATTTCATGATAATTGAGATTGAAGTGAATGATTCTGATAATGAGAAAGACATGTATAGAGAGAGAGAGAGAGGGAGGGAGGGAGAGAGAGAGGGAGAGAGAGAGAGAGAGGGAAAGACATTAATTTCTAACAACCATACATGGAATGAACGCTACAAGCAAGCTATAATGACTGTCGCGTGAACAATTTACGGGCAGCTAGCGGCCTGTGGAACTAACATCTTCCCAACCAATCCTTTACCCTTAAGACTAAACTGCTTTATACACATGCACACATACACATACACATACATACATACATACACATACACATACACAGACATACATACCTACACATTCATGCATGTGTATAACTCATCTATCTACTTTCATACGTGTTTAAACGTACATCACTCATTTACATACATGTATGTTACACACACAAACACGCATACACACACATACATACACACATACACATACACATACGCACAACATACATGCATACACATACATACATACCTACACATCCATGCATGTGTATAACTCATCTATCTACTTTCATACGTGTTTAAACGTACATCACTCATTCACATACATGTATGTTACACACATACCGCATACACACACGCATACATACACGTACACACACACATACATACACATATACACATACACATACGCACAAACATGTACATATACGCTCACGCACAATTTTTTCCCTCATATCACGCAAAGAGGATCAGACGTGTAACTAAAAGAAAAGCGGATGGAAGAATATATGGTCTGCCGACGAGAAATTAAGAGGACCGGCCACAGACGTACGTAAGTAAGGAAAAAGAGATAGAGGAGCGTCAAGAGGATATAAGTACGTAAGCGACTAGAGGAAAAAAGATACGAGATGTTAAGAAGAGAAACACCCACACACGCACGCACGCAAGCAAAAGAAAAGAGATGGAAGAATGGAATGAATGATCCTCTGATGTTAAGTAAACCACCCACAAACACACGCACGTAAATAAAAGAAAAGAAATAAAGAAATCTCCGACGTAAAGAGAATCACCCATACACGTACGTACGCGAGTAGAGGAAAAAAAAAATGATGGAAAAATGGATGATTCTCAGACGTTACGAGAGAACACTCACATACGCAAGTAAAGAAAGAGAGATGGAAGAGAGAGAATAAATGGATGATTGTTTGATAAGATAGCATTTCCATTTTTGGACAAGAGAGAGAGAGAGAGAGAGAGAGGGAAGGAGAGATGTTTGAATGAAGAAAAAAAAGAATGAGAGGAGAGGAATTGTATGTGAGAATATGAGAGAATGAGAAGATGAAGAAGCCAAAGGGATTATCATTTTGTTGCTTCTCTAATCCTTTTTTTTCTCTCTCTATCAATTTTGCTAATTGATCACTTTCATGCTTTTCTTCCCTTCCTTCCAGCTATATTTCATCATATTGAAATTCTTCGATCAATTTTTTTTAAATGGAAATTTTGTCGTAGCATAGATTTTAAGCTAATCGATTAATAGCTTAAATAGCTTAATTTAGTATTGCAATTAGTTTGTGGTAGATTTTAAAAATTAGACAATAATGAGAATTAATATTAATTAAATGTTTTCAGTAATTAAGCTAATATTGATAAAGCTATTTTTAATTTTTCATATTTAAATTTTTTGGGAATTTCTTTTCTTATTAACATTTTAATATTGCAACCGGATCAAAGGTAAGTTATCCGGAAAAGTGTAATCCGGAAGGGTAGAATAAGGAAAAATATTATGAATGATTTCATTTTAATGTTGTAACCATATTAAAGGTAAGTTGTAATCCGGAAAAATGGAATAAAGGAAAATAATGAATGACTTCATTTTAAAATTATGACCGGGTTATAAACAAATTGTAATCCGGAAAGGTAGAATAAGGAGAAATATAATGAATGATTCCATTTTAAATATTAAAATGAAGGACCGATTTCTCATCGATAGTATTAATTTCGTATCGATAATCGATAATATTAACAAATCGATAATAATATTAATTATTTTCACAGAGACTTTTCTGGAATTGATTGATGGATGGATTTTAGGTAACATTCAAAAGACATATATTACTATTAGCTGTTAAATTATTGGATATTATTTTGATCAAATGAAATGACGTGATTGATTTGTCATAGTGAACGTTACTAGGATTACCTTTGTTTTAGTAATTGATATGATAATGAAAAGTAATTGATGTGATAATGAAAAGTAATTGATATGATAACATGAAAAAGAAAGAAACAAGAAGAGAAGGATAGATATCAAGAAATGATTTTGAATACGATCAATTGTTATCATTATCAAATTGATTAAAATAATCATATATCAGTTATATCAAATTAGTAACATACGTCAGATTTTTTACGCGATTCATTCAAATCACGTATGTGATTTAGCTTCGCGTGATATACGTCAAATTTTCTGTCACGTGATACGTCAAAAATGCTTTAAATGAATTGTTTCATTAAATAATGCTAGAAATGATTTTAAATATAACGAACTATTATTGGATTAAAGAAATCATATATAATGAGATTTATTTCCGTGTAATATACGTCAAATCTTTTGCGTGATACACTTTAAATGTTTTAAAAAATTATACGTGAAATGATTTTGAATATAAAATTAAGATATAGTTTTAAATATAAGGAATTATCATTAGATTAAATCGATTAAAATAATATATGAGATATGGTTCCGTGTGATATACGTCAAATTTCATGCAAATTTTACAGGTGGTATTTAAAAAAAAATGCTTTAAATGGATTATTCCATTGAATATAGATGAAATGTAAATCATATTATTAAACATAGCAATATTGATTATAACTCATACATATGAATATAACTATATAAAATTCGTCAAATCTTATCATTTCATTCCTTTTTTCTTCAAAATGAATTAACAAGAAGAAATAATTTGAATTAATAAGGAATTTCTGGCTTTTTTTCTTTTGTATTCATGCATTTTTGTCATTCTTTAATGGTTAAAATTGGGTCAAATCAACTGGACATTTATCTTTGTTGTTGCTGCCCTTTTCTTTTTTTTTTTTTATAAATTTTCAAAAAATGGAATTCAAACGAATATAATGGATGAAATTAAAGTTTTACCAGAAGTTTCTATAAGTCTTTTTAAAAGAAGACTCGAAACTAAAAGAGAACTGCAAATCTTTTTAAAGAAAGTCTTAAAGTCAAAAGAAATTTTGTAAGCAAAAGAAGTCTTGAAGATAAACGAAGTCTAAAAATCTTTTTAAAGAAAAAAAAAGAAAAATCAAAAAATTCAATTTGATTGTTGAAATTTTGATTCATAGAATGAATAATAGTAAATTTTATCTTATTCAGATAAAATCATTCACAATTAAGTCAAATTTTTGATTATTTGATTAACGATACGAAATTATCACCTGAATGATTAATTTTTTACAAGTTAGAAATAGATGATAATTGTGATAAATAACATTTTTAACATTTGCATAATATCATAAGAGTAGCAAATTTTAACACTCAACTGATAAGAGATAAAAACTTTATAAATAATTAGCAATATCATTTTGAAATATAGCATAATTATAATCGTGAAAAAATAATTCTTAATTCTTTTTATAAAAAAATAACTAAATCTTGATATATAAGATTTAATAGTGAAATAATCGGAATATAATCATATAATTAAATAATTAATAAATGTATAGAAAAAAAAATTGCCGTGATAGTATTTCATTTATAGTAAATTCTTATCACTTATGCCACATCTATCAAAATTTTTATCGAGTAGAAATTTTGAAATTTTATTTATTCAAAATTTCAATTACAAAAATCTTATACTTAACCTTATCTCTTTTGATGGAAATTTTATTTATTCAAAATTTCAATTACAAAAATCTTATACTTAACCTTATCTCTTTTGATGGAAATTTTATTTATTCAAAATTTCAATTACAAAAATCTTATACTTAACTTTACCTCTTTTGATGATATAAAATAAGTAATAAGAAATATAACAAATGGTATCTCTCAATTACTCCTCGTTTTTCTCTCTTGTTTAGATGTTGATCGAGAAATTATTTTATTGTTATTTTTATTTATCACTAATTTACCGCTTTATCTCTCTACCTGTCATTTGTATTTCCATGTTATTTAGATTGAACATTTATTGCTTCATTATCATTTTTGCTTATTGTTATCATTTATTGTTATTGTTTATTGTTATTATTGTTTATCATTTATTGCTTCTGTTTTTTGCTGTTATTTATTGCCGTCATTCATTGTTATTGTTTTTATTGCTATCGTTTATCGTTGTTGTTTACTGCTATTGTTTATTGTTATTGTTGTTATTTACTGCCATTGTTTCTTTTTTTTTTTTAATTTTTTACTTATTTTTGATGCATTCCTCGTATTTACAATTACTCTATTCATTATATTTTACCAAATGATATAAGTATTTTTGAACAAAAAAAAAATTTTTAAATAATTTATGTATTTTTTTTTATTATCACAATCATTTTTAAATGTTGAATTTAAATGATAAAAATTTTATCAAAAAAAAGAGAATATATTTTGTTTTCTTCAGAAATTTTAATGATACATAAGAAAATAACTGATAGACAATATTAGTAAGAGTATTATCATTGATAGCTACTAGTATTAGTAAGAGTATTATCAGTATTATCATTAGGAGGAGTATTATCATATTATCAAATATTTATCATTAGTATCATATCGTTCATTAATAAATTATTATCAATATGTTTCATTTTAGTTGGTTCATTGGCTTCAAACTACAATTTTGTACCATTTTCGTACAAAATTGATAACAATCTCCGCAAATTCTGCTTGAAACTTTCTAATCAATAAACTAAGTTGTAAACAATTTCCCTTCTTCATCTCACTGCAAATATTAAATAGAAGTTAAATAAACCTGAATATGATAGAGATTAAATTTATTTTAAAATTGAGAAATCAAATATCTGATGAATAATCATCATAAAATATATTATGATGATTTTATCATGATAAACATCGACTAAATGACATACTACTTTAATGAATAATTGTTGAATATATTGATTGTTTTATGCAAATCTTTCAATTACTGATAAATATAAATAAATTGAATTCATTGATAATATGTAATTAAAAACTTAAATATCACTATATTACTAAAATTAGATTAATTTAACAATTTTAATAATTAATCAATAAATTTGATAACATATAAATGCGGAAAATGCTTTTAATTCTTAATTAGTTGATAATTAATTATGCTGTTTAATTTTAAGTTACGATAAAAAGTGATAAATTAATAAAAGATATTTTCAAACAATGAAATATTTCGAAAATTAATAAATAAAAAAATTTTCAAATTCATTCCATAGTAAAATTAATTAATTAAAGTCTATTGATTGAATTCAAAATAGTAAAATTAGAAAAAACAATTGAAATCTAAATTTTAAAAATGGATCAAACGATTGAAAAATCGATAAATTAATTTATTAATTGAAATTTATATAGAATTTCAATCGTAAAAATAATTCAAATTGAAATTTTCACTTCTTTCATTTAATTTTACTTCTTAATTAATTAATTAAGCGTAGCTTCTTTTTTTTCCATCAAATCAATTCTTTATTATGATAAATTTCAATTTCTCATTTCTCATTTAAAAATATGCTGGGAGAAATTGAAGAATGAACATCATCTATTCCGTTTTATTGCGATAATTAAATTGAGAGCTGATGATTAATACCCTGCGGGTAAAATCATGGGTAAAATGCTGAAGGCTGAAATCAAGCACAACAATAATACATCATGTTGATGATTATTATTAAAAACAGGATTTCCAAATGAATTCCCTACAATTTTATAGAAAATAATTGAAATACTTTTTTTTTATTACCCCATTTTAAATTTACAGTGATTACATTACTAGATTTGTATTAAAAAAAATTCTTTTTTGTTATCCAATTTTAAATTTCCAATTTCAAAAAAAAAAGATATTAGAGAAGAAAAGAATTCAAGCGAAATGAAAATTTAGGCTTAGTTGTTTAGCATATTAAGTGTAGCGTAATTAATTACCTTGATCAATTAAATCGTTTTCCATTTCCATTACAGATTTGATGAGTAATCTTCAGCATGTACGAAATCAAATTTCAAATTGAATTTAGAGAAATTTTTCTAATTGAAATTTGAAAATTTCAAAATTCTCAACTTTGAATTAGAATTTATGCTTTATTAATTTTTCCTTAATTATTAATAATTAATTGCAATAATAATCAAACATCATATTCTTCAAAAATTATACGCAAATTTATGACAAGTGATAAATGATAATAATTTACAGAAAATAATCAATGATATATAGTTATTACTGGAATAGAATCCTAGAATCCAGAATAGAATAGAATATTAGAATAGTTATTACTATAATAGAATCCTTTTTCCTTATCATAATTTAGTGATAAGTGATTTTTTCATTTCTTATTTTTGTAAAAAAGTTTTATAAAGACTTTTATTATACGATTTAATTATTATTGCTACACTTAATTATTAATTAATTATTTTATTTTATCATGAATAAAAAAATCTTTTTTAATTAAAAAAGGAAGATAGTGAAATAGAAATCATGGTACTTTCAAATTATTGCTAGTAAAAATATAATCTCATTTGATCAATCCAAAATAAAACAAGCTGATCTAACATGATCCAATCAAACTAGAGATATGAGAATAAAGCATGATCATGATTCAATCGAACTAGAGATATGAGAATAAATCATAATCGTGATCCAGTCAAACTAAAGATATGAAAATAAATGAATGATTGAAAAGAAGAAAGATAAAAGTGCTGAATAGTTTAGAAATTTGCATAAAAATTATTCGAATTTTGATTTTCAAATAAAAGTAAAAGTAAAAGTAAAGTAAAAAAAAATTTTCTGCAAATTGTTTTTTCAGTAATTATTTTATATTTTATAAATTACAATCAATATAAAGATTGGGAAAAAAAAAGTGAAAAATATGAATAAGTAAAAAGATTTGTCAAATATTTTAATTTTCCTAAAAATGATGAAAATTGTGAAGAGACAATTATTGCACGGAATATAACTATTATTATATACGAATATTAAGAGAAGTATTAAGAATATCTTAATGGTATGATTTGATTTAATTCCTAATTTTTCTCTCTTCTTTTTCCTCTCTCTCTCTCTCTCTCTCTCTCTCTCTCTTTCTTTTTGAAAAGAGAAATTGCTCAGTTCAAGTGGATTAATCAAATTTGTTCCCTAATCTGCTCTTTTGCAGCTAAGTATTTCACTTTGCCTCTTTTATTTAGCATAACTTTTAATCATCCTTTCTATATATTTAAATGCTATCTTATCAATTCCTTTTCTATCCTTCTTTTTCCTACCATACCGTTCTTATTTCGATATGATTTATGCCCATTATTTTTTTTCTCACCAAAACTTTTTCCATTTCCATCCCATTCCATTTAGTTCCATTCAATTCCTATTCTATTCCTATTCTATTCCTATTCTATTCCTGTTCTATTCCTATTCTATTCCTGTTCTATTCCTATTCTATTCCTATTCCATTCCTATTCTATTCCTATTCTATTCCTATTCCATTCCTGTTCTATTCCTATTCTATTCCTATTCTATTCCTATTCTATTCCTATTCCATTCCTGTTCTATTCCTATTCTATTCCTGTTCTATTCCTATTCCATTCCTGTTCGATTCCTATTCCATTCCTGTTCTATTCCTATTCTATTCCTATTCCATTCCTGTTCTATTCCTATTCCATTCCTGTTCTATTCCTATTCTATTCCTATTCCATTCCTATTCTATTCCTATTCCATTCCTACTCTATTCCTATTCTAAGCTAAAGCAAATAAAAATACTGCAATTCTAATTTGTTAATTTATTTCATTCTGATATATTGCAAACAAATTAAACGAATAGAGTAATTAGAAGAGGACAAAAAGAAAATTCTAGAAAAACATAAAATTAGCTCAATTCTGCAGTACTATTTGATAGTGCCACAGCTTCTTTTATTTTAATTCCATCGATTTCAATAATTTAAATTTAAATTTCAATTTTTCCATCGTTTGCCTATTTCTCTTCTTATTCAAACGATAATTTGCTATCTCTCTCCCTACCTTTCCTATTTTCCATTTTTTATTTTAATTACCTTATTCTTAATCATTCACTGATAATTATCACCAAGTAAAGTTAAATATGACAATATCATATGAAGAGTGAGAGAAATATTTATGATTGATTTCAACAAATATGGAAATATGATAGAGATGATGAAGAAATAAACAAAAACCGATAAATATGAATAATAATAATAATATGATGGAAAGGAATGCTATTAGTCATCTTTTGTATATTTTTATGGTATGCTTTTACTGATAACAATGTAATAAAACGGAGCATTCGGTTTGATTTTCGAATTATTCTTTCGATAATATGCTAATCATAATTGTAATATTTTGCAATAGCAATAATAATTATTGCTAATGTAATAATACTAAAATTACAATAATAATAATAATAATAAGCAATAAATAAGGTAACAATAAATAATAATGAAAAATATTGATTAAGAAATGATTGAATTACTATTTTATGAATGAAGATTGATAAATTTTGAAAATGGATGTACAAAATCAAAATATTTTAACATATTAACAAACAATTATCAATTTTTATTTTTAAATTTTAGTTTTAAATTTTACTTTTTATTTCCTCTGAGTATAAGTAAATTAAAATTTTGAAATTATCAATAGGGAAAAATGATAGGAATTTTATGATTTAAAAGAAACAATTGAATTTCTTTTCTTTTCCATCATAATCATCCCTATCATTTCAATTAACAAATAGTAAAAGGTATTAAATCAGACTGATAAATTATGAAGTGATCATTAGAAACTTATAATATCGATCTGCTTGCTTTTTGTTTGCTATATAATAATTTGATATTCTCTGTGAAATTACAAAATACTGTAATGATTTGAATATACGGTACAGTGTATGGTACAGTATAATTAAATTTACTTCGATTATTATTAGTATATTATTTTTACTTAAACATTTCCAATTATTCATTCAATTCTTCAATTTCAGCGATTATGCAAATTTAAAATAAATATAATTGGTTATTAGAGCAATTTGAAAAGCAGTTTTACATAAAAGTTCTAAATAAAAATTAAAAAATAAAAATAAAAATTAGAAAATAAAAATAAATAAAAATAAAAATTCCTTCCATCAGTCATAACAATTTTTCATATTTAAAAATTTTCAAGCATTTTTTGTTTTGTTTTTTTTTTTTAATGTTTGAAATTTATCTTGTTTATTGTATATTTTTAATGATTTAAATTGTTCGATTTCTTCTCTATTCTGATGATAATGATAATCTTATCTTGATAATGATAATGATTATAATGCTAGTGATAATGATAGTGATAACAGTGATGATAATGATGATAATGTTTCATTTAAATAGTAAATTTCTTCTTTTACCAATGAATATTTGCTAAGTTGCCCATACTTTTGTTTTAAAGTAACTTCACACCGAACACTTACACACGTACTACACGTACGTCTATGCTTTCCAGGTATATGTATAATATTTTTTTTTGTGCATCCGAAAATACGACGGGTATCTTACCCACGTATGCATTTCTGTGTGGTGCAGTGTGGTTGTATTGTGGTTTAGTGATAATTATGCATAGCACGGTGTAGTAGAGTGACGCGCTGAAGTGTGATGCGATGTATGGGTGTAGCGTTTAGTGCAGCGGTGTGAGATGATGTAGCGATGTAAGTGCATTTAGAGCACAGTGGTGTGGTGTGAAGTACAATAGTGTAGTGCGATGCAGTAATATGGAGTACTGCTACTTCTACTATTCTGCAATTATCACTTTGCTGTAGCGATGTAGTGTGATATAAAGTGTGGAGCACAGTTATGCTGTGATGCATTGCTGCGGAGTAGTGTGGAGTAGTACAGTGGTGTGGTATGATGAGTGGTACGCGGTGAATGCGGTGTAATGTGGAGTGGTATGTAGCGCAGTGTGCAGTGTGGTGTGGTGTAGTGTAGTGCAGCGTGGCGTAATGCAGTGTGGTATATGATGGATATATCGAATTGTTGTTAACAAAAAATATCTACCATTAAATTTAAAACAATAAAGTAAATGAGATATGTCTGGAGAGAAAGCGAAAAATGAGGATTAATTTGTTTGTTTTGTCTCGTCAGAATCTATAAGTATCGAAGAGTTGCTAATGCCGTTGTTATTTTACTAAAAATTTCGCAAAAACTTTTTGAAAATGAAAAAAACAAAATATTACGGTAGTTATTTATACAAAATATACTGTACATTGTTACTTCTTTTCATTATTACATAAGCTAAGAAGAATATAGCATTTTAATTAAACTTTATCGTATCGATTAATGCTATTAATATGAGTTACATTAGCAGTTATAAATCTATGCAGATAGAATTTTTATCCAAAATATACTGTATATGGAAGAATTTTTATCCGGGATATACAGTATGCAATAAGGATATACAGTATAAAGAGATAGAATTTTTATCCAAAATATACTGTATATGGAAGAATTTTCATCCAGAATATACGATATGAAGGAATGCTAACATTGAAAATATATGATATGAAATGATATCCTGAAGATAATCGAACTTTGCAAAATTGAAAATATGTGATAAATTGAATGGTTAATATTTCATATCACTAAATAATTACCATTAACATTCCTCATCTGATTAGCGGAAATAATTTAAACTTCATGATAACGTGACACTCAGAGAGATTAGTGATATTCAGTTATATCTAATAAATAATCACTTTATCATTTATGGAGTATTTCATGGTGTGTGAAAATTTTCAAGAGAAGTGATTAAGAAATGAAATCGAAATAATGGAACGAAAGAATTTCTATTAATGCAAAAAAGATATGAACGATTTTAAGTAATCAAGTAATTGCAACTGTTGTCATCAAAAAAATTTGGTAATTACAATTTAGGTAATTGTACCAATCAAATTAGAAATTTAGGAAATACACATGAAACAACAAGTGTAATATAAAAATCAAAATGGAAGAAAAGATACTTTAAACTTTTAAATCAGTTAAAGTAATATAGAAAAATTTTAATGAATTGCTCAAAGAAAAAACAAAGCATTTTTCGATTTTTAATTAATGACATTTAAAAGAAAAGAAAGAAAACAACATCAATTAGACAACTAATTAATTACTGAAAATTTTTCACAAAATTTTCTTAAAAGAAAAAAAAAACGAAAATGGACGAAAAATTTAGCTGAGAAAAGAAGAATTGACAGGGCTATTCAGAAAATGATTTTTGATAACAATTTGAAAATGAATTCTTTAAAATTTACGTAAAATCAATTCGAAATTTATTCTTGCAGAAAAGAACTGTTATGAAAATATGGGCAAATTTTATTTTCAATCCAACAAAATATTTTTTCTATGAGAAAAAAAAAATCTTAAAGAGATTTTTTGCATGTTTTTATGTGGGAAAAAAAAGATAAAATCCCGATATATTGTCGGGACTTCAGCATGTGTTTGAAATGTATTGAAAACAGGTTTAGTTATCTTTTTCTTGACAATTGAAATTGCCCGTAACATTTTTTAAATTTTACAAATTAAAATTTTTCAATGAAAATTTCAATATTTGAGTATGATATTGAAAATTAATACAATTATTCGAATAAAATTAATTTTATTTCATTACTATCAAATTTTTTTTTCTAATTTCTTAGTTTTTAATAAAATTAATAGTAATAATAATAATAATAATAATAATAATAATAATAATAATAATAATAATTTTTACCGAAAGAAGAAAACGATAAATAACAATAAATAATTGCGAGAAATTTATCTAACCTGTTTTAATTCATTTAGTAAATATCATAAACAAAAATTACTGTATTGCTGATTTATTGTAAAACTTTTAAATAACTGTGTAAAATTAGGAAAAGCATAAAAAATAAAAAATATATAAACACACGAAAATAAATAAACAAACATAGCATATACGATTTTATTTCATTTAAAAAAAACTCAAAAAAAGTAAAAGACAAACATAAAAGGACAACAAACCTTTAAGCCATTGTTGGTCGTTGTTTATTTGTTTACTTGTTTATTTGTTGATTGATAGATTGTGCTTGTGTGAGGAGGATCAAAGCAAACAGATTTTTCGTTTTTAGATGAAAGAAAAACCGGAAAGCCGAATTGTTGCATTCATATTTTCATTATAAATAATCACTTTTTTAATTTTTTAAATAAAAATTCGCAAAGGAATTAAATCTTATCGATTACGTACAACAATTAATTTATGAACATAAATGGTAATTATAAATTCCGATTACTTTAGAATTACTTTAGATAATAAAAAACATATTATTTTCCTTACTTACTTTTATTAAAAAACCTATTTTTCTTAATTCTATTAATTTTTAAAAATCATATATTTAAAAATCAAAAATGAAATTAATATTTAATTCATATTAAATATATAACTATGAATCCATTTCAAAAATTAATTATTTCAAAAAAAAAATTTATCATAAATTCAATCTTCTCAATTAATCTCATTATATAATTAATTTAACTAAGAGAAATGAAAGCTTATAATTCGATGAACATTTTCAACTTTATCTTATCAATTTGTATTTTCAAAACTCAATTAATCTTAATGTCTAATTAATTAAGCCAACAAAAATAAATAACTTACTTACCTCTTGAACTTTCTTTTCCTTATCTTCCAGGTTTGTATTCGCAACAGCTAAATCCTCCTGTGCTTTATCTAAATCATTCTCGGTTTGCATCATCTTCTTCTGGGTGTCACGAAGCTCTTCCTCAATTCGTTCCAACTTGTCCGTCATTTGACGTACTTTCTCTTCCGCGGCATCGGCTCGATCGAGAGCGTTATCCTTAATAGTGTTATCAGAATTATCACTGTGATATTATGGCTAATTCAATGGCTTATTGATTAGGCTCAATGGCCGATCAAACTGCTTAAATCGAATCAGTCTGTTTTCTCCCAATTAGCAGGCTTGTGCGGGAGTAATTATGACTCTCTTAAGGTAGCCAAATGCCTCGTCATCTAATTCGTGACGCGCATGAATGGATTAACGAGATTCCCACTGAGCCTATCTACTATCTAGCGAAACCACAGCCAAGGGAACGGGCTTGGCAAACACAGCGGGGAAAGAAGACCCTGTTGAGCTTGGGCTTGTAACCCCCAATTAAATCCAAATATTCAAGTTGAAAAGCTTTCCACAAATTCTTCCTTTTACTTAATTATGTACTTATACTTTTACTTATACTTAATTCTTTGTATTTAATTTGGAGACATTTTATTCCTATCCTTAGCTTATCATTTTTTTTTATCATTTTTTATCACTTGTTCATTATCATTTTTATCATGTTATCATTTTTCCTTTTCCTTTACTTTAATAATTATTTTTAAATTTCAGTAAATTTAAGCGATAATACGAAAATTTTCTGAAATTTCATGAAAGTTGAAAATATTTGAAATTGAATTCAAAATTTACATTTGTACAAAGAAAAAAAAAGAGGATTTAAAAGGTTTGCAAAGAAATTATAGAAATTTAAAAGCAAATTTTCTACTTTATATTTTATTTCAGTTTGAAAAAAAAATTGTAAAAATAATTTTCAACAATTATATTTTGAGTGATTTCAAAATGATAATAGCAATGTTTCCTTCTTCATTCATTTAAATTTAAAATGATAAATGGAAATTTTGAATAATTATAGGTTTTTCGAATAAATTATTCTTAGAAATATTAATAGTACCAACTATTTTTTCTTTTGGCTTTTTCTTTTATAATATAATTTTTATTTTTTAATATTTTATTATATATTGTGTTTTTTCCAATATATTTTAAATATATTTAAATATGTTTTTCATGATTTTTTAATGGTTTAGTTTTTTATTTTTTATTTAATTTTTTTACAATTTTTAATAGTTCATAATTTATTATGTTTTTTTTATAATTTAAATAATTATGGATTATAAAAAATTTTCGTCCTTACATTTAAAATAATTTTTTTAATTTCTCCTTCTTATAAATTAAAATTTAGTAAAAAATTAAAATTTATTTTTTTTCTTTCTTTCCTTCTCTTATAAATCAAAATTTAGCAAAGAAAAATTATTCATTCCCGATAGATTAAGCTTTAAACATTTCAATCTTTATTGCATTTTTATTAGATTTCTATTTTTTGATATTTAAGCAATCAAAAAAAAATTTTTTTTTTATCATTTTTTATCTTATCATTTTTTATTAGTTTGAAAATTTCAAAAAGTTCCATTTAAGATGCATAATAGCAATGTTTCCTTCTTCATTCATTTAAATTTAATTTTTAAATTCATAGTTCCTTTCGATAATTTTATCACATGATTCGTTATTGCTATACTTTTAATACTTTAAATATTTCAATTCTAATACTTAATTTTAATAGCTTTACTCTTAATAAGCAAAAGTTTCGAAGCGTAAATTTTCTTGAAATTCCAAAAAAAAATTTCGAAATTTATCAGTTTATTAATATAATTAAGCAAGGAACATTATATTGATAAGTCGATAAATGTGAAATCGCTTATCACTCACGCAAATGAAATTATTTATCATCCATGTGAATGAAATTACTTATCACCCACGTAAATGAAATTACTTATCATCCATGTGAATGAAATTACTTATCACTCACGTAAATGAAATTACTTATCATCCATGTGAATGAAATTACTCATCATCCATGTGAATGAAATTACTTATTACTCATATAAAATACAAGTAAATTCATCCATTTTACTTTTTCTTAAAGTAAAACTAAGAAAAAATTTTTATCGCTTCAAACAAAAGAAACAAATATAACTAAAACCTTCTCGATTTTCATCGCCTGCATCTTTTTCTTGATCGCATCCATTTTTGCTTTCGTTTACCGTAGTAATTTATTAAATAATAAATAAACTTGCCGGCTAAAAAGAAAAAAAAAAGTCATGGAAAATTAAAATTAACACGAAAAAGACTTAACAATTTAAAGAAACGAAACGAAACGAAAAAAATACTTGCAAAAGTATTCTCGAGAATTTCGAAATAGAATGAAGAAAGAATCAGTTTAAAAAAAAAAAATATATAAGCTAAAACAACAGCAGTGATGGATACGAATAGTGTTGAAATGATAATACATGAAAGCATATCATTTTATGTATCTCTTCTATATGTACGCGTGTGTATCTACGTGTATGTCTCTATGT
Organism: Cruorifilaria tuberocauda; assembly: GCA_013365365.1. Taxonomy (NCBI): domain Eukaryota; kingdom Metazoa; phylum Nematoda; class Chromadorea; order Rhabditida; family Onchocercidae; genus Cruorifilaria; species Cruorifilaria tuberocauda. The sequence continues at coordinate 45,682 of JABVXU010000291.1, forward strand.
ACGTGTGTGTATGTAACGTGTATGTGTGCGTGTATGTGTATGTGTATGAATATGTGGGTGGATTTCTATGAATTCTCTCCTCTATCACTGATATATCTTATCAATAGTTTGAAAAAAAATTTTTCGTTTCATTTTTTTTTTCTATGCCTTCCTTTTTCTTTTTCATTCTTCTTTTAACATTTTCTCAATTCATTCGTTCAATCTGTCCTTTTCTTATTTAAGCATTAAATTTTAAAAAATATTTCTTAACATATCTTATCAATAATTTAAATCAAACAATAACAGTCTATAATTATCATTGTTATTATCACTACTGATAAGAGTAGTAAGTTTAGTGATTAAGTGAAAAAGAATTAAATGGTAGAAATGTATTAAAATAGAGGAATGAAATAAACTATTCCGGTATAGAACCAGTAGACTAGTAATAGTAAATAAATAAGCAATTAAGTAATTAAGTAAATAAGTAAAAGAGGAAGGAATAAATGAATGAATGTAATAACAATTAGTAGTAGTAACAATTGTAGAATGCAATAACAAATTAGTATAAAAGGTTTAATTAAGGGTTAAGATAGTTAAAAGTTATGCAAATAAGTTTGTAATTAAGTAAAAAAGGAGAGAAGAAAATAATGAATTGAATATCGAAACAACAATTACTAGAAATCAACAAAATTATGACAGTAGGAGTATCAATAGTAAAAAATCAAGTAATTGAGTACATGAGTAATTAATGAATGAATATAGAAACAAGAAATTATTAGAAATTCAACAATAGCAGTATTATGATGGAAATTAACTTAATAAATAAATAATTAAGTAAATAAATACTGAAGGAATGTATATAGAAGTAACAATTACTAAAAATTCAGCAACATTGCAGTAATACTAGTAGTACTAATGATAAGAAGTTATTGCAGTAATACTAGTAGAGTTAAATAAGTTAATAAGTAGTAAAGAAGTAAATTAAAGAAGAAATGAATGAATTAGTTAGTATATATAAGAAAACAATTTAACAAAATTGTAAATACTAGTAACATTAATGATAAGAGATTAAATAAGTTAGTAAGTAAGTAATTGAGTAAAAAAGTAAGTTAAAGAAGTAATAATTACTAGAGATTAAGAAGTGAAGAAAGCTGAAAAGATTCCATTCGTTAAAAGCTAAAATGAAAGCTAAAGGAATTCCATCCATCGTTTCCCAATCGCTTGCAGCTTATCTTCATTGGTATTCTCTCAGATTCTTCCGGTTAAAAGTTCCTCTTTACACACCAACAGCTGTTCATTCCTCTTCTAAGCTTTTATTTCATACTTTAAGCAACCAAGCTAATAATTCTCCTCTCTACACCTCTCTCTCTTTGTCCTAGAAGAGAGAGAGAGAGAGAGAGGAAAAGAATGATATGATACGATGAAAAGCTAAAAATGTGGATGGATGAAAAAATAAAAGAAAAAAAAAAGGTGAAGGTATATATTACACGGATATATATTATGTTATTTATTAATTTAAAGTCTAGCTAAGAAAAAAAAAAAACAGTTTTTCTTTTCTTTCTCCCTCTCTCTCTCTCTCTCCCTCTCTCTCTCTCTCTTCTTTTCTTTCGGTGGAAATTTTAACTGATACTGATATACGAAAATATCATTGTTGTAGCATTATTTTCTCTTTTCTTTTTTGTAAAATTACTTTACTTTTATTCTTTACTTTCTCTTAATTTCATCTTATTTTCTCTTTTATTTTTTTTTCTCTCCTGTCTCCTTCATTCTCTCTTCTCCTTTTTTCTGACTTTTTTAAAAATTAATAATGAAAACTTTAAAAGATATAATTGGAAATTAAAAAGAAGAATTTGTATATGTTTCTTTTTTCATTAATCTTTTCTATTTATAAATTTCTCTCTTCTCACTCCCTCTCTCCCTCTCTCCCTCCCCCTCATATTTTACTATCATACGTATATACATGCGTATATATGTACGTGTATGTCCGTGTGTGTGTGTGTGTTATATACATATGTGTATGTATTTATGTATGTATGTATGTGGATGAATGAATATATGTATCTGTGTGTATGTGTGTATGTATGTATGTATGTATGTATGCATGTGAATATGTAATTATGTATGTGTATGATGAAAATTTATGTGTATGATGAAAAACTTTATTAAAAATACTATTTAACAGCTGGTATACCATTTCGTATCAAATCAATCAAATCAAAATCAATACTAAAATCAATCATAACAAAAAGAAGCTTAAGCTAAAGAATGTTACGGAGAAAATTTTAGCTTTTAAAATTTTACTAAAATTTTTGTTATATAATCTAAAGATGTAATCATTTATGTAACATAATAGATAATAATAATAATGATAAGGTGATAGTGATAAATGATATATATATATCAGTATATAAATGCCAATATCCACATGTAATATGATAATGATAAATGATATGTATATTGCACATGCATATTCTGGACTCTAACATCTACGCATAATATGATAAGACATATATTCTAACGTATTTTCACGTATATTCCATGATAAACGTGTATATTCCAGCGTACTGCGTACTACATAGATAACAATGATAAATGATAAATGATATATAGCTATACAAATGTATATATGCTTACGCTTGTGAATTTTTTGGCGTACAATTTAAAGATTTACATAAGATTTAAAAAGAGAGAGAGAAAGCGAGGGAAAAAATAAAGATAAGATAATCATGAATAAACAAATAAAAATTTACGTACGTATGAGTACGTGTATATGTGCGTGAATTTAATATCGTATTTCATTCAGTACAATTAATCATTACCGATAACAGTCAATTACGTTTTCTTATACTTTTTTTTTCTTGAAATTTGCAAGAATAATTTTGAAAGGATCTTTTTTTTTGTAAATTTTCTAGAATTTCATATTTCTTTCAATTTTCTTTCTTTTTAAATTAAAAATGAATTAAAATTTCTAGCAGTTCTTTGTTTATTGTTAAAAATTAATTTGTCAGGAAATGATTGAGAAATACGAAAAATATGATTGATAAAAATTTTATCAAATTTTAAGATATTATCAATTTAACAGTCTTTTACTTCCTTTTCCTAATTTATTTCCATTCAATAATTATTAGCGAGAGAAATCAATAAATTTCATATATATATATATATATATATTGTTCGTATCAATCAATTTTTTTTAATGTTCAAGACATTTTATTCGTGATAAATTGATATTAAGATTAATAAAATTCAATTTAATCATAAAATTTTCAAGAAAGCTTTTTAATAAGACAATAAGATATTACGCTTTAGAGGATTATTCAATATATGAATGATTGCACAATGAAAAGATAAAGATTTGACCTAAACGACTAACATTGATAATACTGGTTTAGACTTCTTTTTTTAACTTACAATGGGGAATTTCAAATTCCATTGTAACCTGCTTGAATTAACAGGATTTAGGAAAAAAAATCAACTCATTTCATCTCAACTATTGTTCTAAATTGTTCATTTCAATTCCTGCTTAAGTAATAATACTCTTTAAATTAAATATGAAGGGATTCCGTTATCAATGTTTCATTCGATAATAAATCTTTCTTTTCTTCAGTTACAAAATTTTCAATTCCAAATTGGATAATTCTATCATTTGAAAAAAATTTTTAGAATAAACTTACTCTCTGAGAAAAACAATCTGCATACATTTTAAAAAAAGTATTAAAATTAATATCATAAATTAATATTATTTATAATACAATTCCTTTTGCATCAATATCATTTAGTTAGATTAATATGAGGGACAGAAATTTGTTTATTAATTATTTGAGTAATTTAGAAAAAAGAAACTTTTTTGAAATGCTATAAATTTTTTAGTTTTACACAAAACGAATGGCAAAATAATTACAAAAGTATTACAGAACTGCTATTATTGTAAATGGCAAATAATAAGATCGTGGAAAAATATCAAAGTTAAATTCCAGAAATTTAAGAAAAAAAAATTATCGTAAATAACAAGGAATGAAGATCAAAAGACCAGCTTCACCACCACAAATTGCCAATTGGCCAGATGGCTCACTTACGGCTAATCGATTTAGTGATTCCGTACGAAGATCCAAGCTGAACTGTGATATGGCAGTTTTACCAATCTAAAAAGAAAGAACTTGATATTCTACATTCGACTAGAGAATAAAACTAAATGATAGCTACTTTTTATAAAATTTAAAATTTTAATCACTTTGGACCGTCCTATACAACCGAGATCAAATGGATTTTTTGAAATAATTTCTATTATCTCAATTTTATAACGCGTTCATGTAATAAACTATACTTTGATATCTTCAAAACAGAATTCGAGATGCGACTTTTCAGCACACAATTGTAAATTTGTCTGAGGTGGAGGAAATCTCGGTTCATTCTTACATTCGTTATCATCATCGGCATCGATTCCCTCATTTAAAGGTGATTCAACGGTCTATAATTTTGTTAAGCTGTCAAACTTAAATCGCACTAAGTCTTTTGAAAATGAAAAAACTAATTAATCATGCTACACTAAGCAAAACGACCGAACTCAAAATTAACTCAAAATTTGAACTTTTTTGTGAAAAATTTCTTTTCTATGGCAAAATATATAATGCAGCCCTAATATTTACAAAAAACTATAAAATATTTCCTCTTCTATAACATTTTACAATGATAAATCTTTTCTAAGAGATTTAAATTCGGACTTACCATAGAAAGAAAGCATTATCAAAAATTTCTCTTTAAATTACTTTAAAACATACCTTCTCCAATATTACTTCTTCAGACTTCCTTACTAATGTTAGAACCACCCGGCATGCACTAAATAAAAAATCTCTCTCAGATCCAACAGCGGCCAAACGCCCATTTAGAGAAATTTGAAGACGGCCATCCGCCCCAGCTGATATCACTGCACCCGTCTTCGGACATATACACATATCCCAAAGTTGTATTTCATGCCTGAATTCCAAAGAAGGAAATTTAAATTTGAATAGCAAATGATAGATTATCAGGAATGCATCGTTTTATTTCACTAATAAGAGAAAGTTTAATAGCAGTTTTTCTTTTGCAACTGAAGTTCAATTTTTAGTGTTATCGAATAAGAAACAATGGACGACAAACTTACTAATGAATTCATCTTAACTCGTTTAACAAATACAAACCTATTAGCCAATGGAACCACGAAGAAATCCCCTTTTGATGAGCCTAATACAACATAGCATGTCCCGCAAGTTAAATGTGCGCCACTAAGAGTAAAATCCTGCTGATAACTAAATATACCATTGAAAAGTCCTTCTCGTGAATAAACCTATAATTAGCATATCCAGAAAGAATCCTTCAAAATAATTTATATTTCAAATTAAAATAAAAAATTCGTGAAGACATAAATTGAAGAAAATATATACCTGCATTCCGGCCGTTCTTTGAGCACTTTCCTCAATTACAAATGTAAGCGTAGTCAAATCATATATTCTAATCAATTTTTCTCGGAATGATACAGCTACTGGAATAAAATATCAGTAATCTACCTCGCAAAATAAATACGGCGAAATATTTGATCCCAATCATAAGTCTCTCATAGTAATACATGAAACCTATGTTCTACATGAAGAAAAAAAGAAAAATTCGAAAAAACAAATTTCGTTAGCATTCTTTAAAATTCTGAAAATAAAAAATCAGGAAAAACGAAACGCCATCTCTAGCAATTCGAATTTGGAAAGTTTCTTTAGAAAACTTACTTTGTTCCAATCCACAGAATGCAATATTCAAAGGAGGAGATAGCCATTCAGCACTATGTATGATTTTTGTAGATGTCGTACTTTCATCCAGATCCCATATTAATACATGACCTTTGATGTTTTTTTGATTATAATTCTTTAACTTGTCTATCCATTAATTCATGTATCCGCTATATTTAACTATTTATTTAGATTTCATCATCCTTCTATTTTATCCTACCAAATCTAAAGAGCTGCTTCTAAGTATACTTATAGTTTATGAAAATACACAGCATTTTATGAGATATACCTGATGCAGAAACAGCTGCTAATTTGCTAGAGCCACCTTTTTCACTCCATGCAATTGAAATTGTCGGTGCATTATTACAGCATTCTGGACAACAAAGAACCAAATCAGGTTCAGAGCAACGATATACTAGTTGATCACTATCATTAGTTGAAGGAATTGGTATGTCACTTCGTATTCTAAAATTCAGTAATTAAATTTACATTTAGCAACAAATATATCTACAAGTAATCTCCTTAAGTTTGTTTTTCTTTTCACCCTCTAAATGTACTAGATATAATGAATAATTTGCAACTGCAAATCCTGAATCAAAATTATTGTATTACTTACAGAATTAAGCTTACTGCCTGCGTCTATGTTGTGCTGTTACTGACAACATTTTCCTCAGTTTTCTTGTCCCCAAAAGTATTGTACCTAGCTTAAATGAAAATTCTGTACGACTTGAACAAACTGAATAAAAATTGGAATTGAAATTAAATAGAATTCGAATGTAATTGACATTAAATCCCTCAAATTTCATCTCCATCTTTCATCTCCAACATAAGAAACAATTGTGATAAACAGTAAAGAAAAAGGATTTACTAACCCATAAAGTGAAATTGGACCATTCATACCACCAACAGCAAGAATACCAACAAAATTTGATAATTTGCTATCTTGTTTAACAGAATTCCGTAAAGATGGACACCACGCTGTGCAAAGTATTGCGTTATAGTTCACTTCCAGAAGAAACCATAAAGATGCAGAAATCCTTGAAAAAAAGTTAAAGACTGAATTCATAAAATTTTTTCCAAAATAAAATTTCTAGATTATCAGCTACTTTCCTAGCAAATTACAATAACGCAATATACCTTTCCGGTTTGTTATCATAGAGCCAGAATTGAATATAATCAATGCTGCAATTTTTCCGATTTTTTAAAACCAAATATTCTTCATCAGTAAAAACTGTGACAGCTACGCATTCACGTCCTGAATTTTTTAAAGGAAAAATTGAGAACATATATGGAAAGCCACAAAGCAATGAAAAAAACTTTCGTTTAAGATTAAATCGATATGCGTAGTAAACATGACAGCAGTTAACGTTTCCAAAATTCCCGTACCTGAGTGCTTATATTTTGTTAAACTTGTGCCAATTACTTTATAGTTACCATGCTTTTCATCACTTCAATTAAGTCAAACTAAACGGTTTGAAAATATATTTCAGCAGCTAATATCATCAAATAAAAAACTTATAAAAGAATAAATTTCTACTTCCGCAACAACTAACCGTCTTCCAGTTTCCGTGGACAACTTTCAATCGTTGATATTGGACCTCCGCAATATGCAATGCAACCAATTTCATGTACATCATTTTCATTTAATGTAAAATTTCTGAAATTACTCATATCCAAATAAAGTTTGAAAAAATGAAATTCCAATTATAAAAGATAGAAGAAAAAAGAGATAGAAGATATTCATCTTTCACTTTACAGCTGCTAAATTTGGCGACGATTTTTTCATTACAAAGAAAAGGAAACTTGTTAAACGCTTTCAAATAAATAATATATGGTAATGAAAAGCAAAATTAAACTGTCAGCATTCCAAACTATTTACCACGCTCGAATGATGTACTTAAAAAAGGCAGACAGAAAGGAAGGGTTGAATTATCAAAAAATCAGAACATTCAAATCATTCAGTTTCCTTGCATTGATAAGAAACATATATTAGGCAAACAGAAGAGCAACATCTTTAATCATAGACTTTGTTTCGCAAGCTATTTGGGTAGACAGTATAAAAACCAGTTGAATTCGAAATAAAATCGTCATTATTAACTTACATTTTTTTCGTTTTGTAGTGCAAAGGTTTGGGTACAAAAACTGGCAGTCTTTGTTTGCCATCAACTATCCGATCCTTTTGAACAACTTTTGCATTTCCACTTTGGACTTTATCCGATGATCCTTGCTGCCATTTACTGCTATTGACAGAGGGAAGTATTACAGGAATGGAGCGCTTATCAAGCATAATATTTAAATCTTCACTGCAATTTGAAAAAAGATTTTAAAATCTAAAATTTGAAAGCTTTCCATTTAAAATATTGGAATAGAATGAAAATATAGAAGACAAACTTGAAATCACAAGGTGCAATGCGTTTGAAATTATTTGGATGACGCTCAAATTGAATAAGGAGATGACAAAGAGATTCTTTTTCTCTCCGTATCCTAAGTAACTCGTTGGCTCGATCAATTGTTTCTTGATATTGCGTTAATTCACGTGGTGTTGGAGCATTTGCTGAAAATTTTTGATTACTTATCGTAAAATTTAGTTGTCACCTAAACATATCATTTTTTTGAGTTGGATTTGACAGTTAAATACTTCAAAATAACTTGCTTTCAAGAAAGATAGACTGAACAAATACGACGAAGTACCATAGTTAGATACAAAATTTTTATGACTACAAACAGTTGTGGATGAAAAAGATTTAAATTCAAAAGGAGTCAAATGAAAAAAGATTCTGATATTTATTTGGGTAGATTTGCTGATTTCCAATATGCCAAATTCGAATTTTTAACAATCTAATTTAAAGAATTTAGTCCATAAAAATTTTAATATTTACCACTATTTAAAAAAAGCAAATTCCAGGAAGGTTTAAAAAGTTTTTTTCATTTGAAATGATGACCAGAATATAGAGAATATTTGAATATGTGAAATGCATTTAATTTTAGCAGTGAAAATTAGCAGCACCAATTCCATAGTAATTAACATGATTCCAATTTTACATACCTTCAAGATTTACACTTTTAAACTTGAATCGTTTAACTCCATCGGCCACTTTTATACGTGAACTTTTTTCCGGCAAATATCCTTGTGCTATTGATGCCACTTTCTGCTTACCAGATTTCCTGTTCTATAATTAATGAATGAATATAGTAGAAAAGAAAGATATTAAGTTGAAGAAAGCACAAAACAAGAAGCTTGATTTACATAATCGCTTATATGCTGAATAAACGACGTATGGTAACAAATCTGCAACTTTATAATCCTCTTCTGAAGATGTAAATCACTGTTAAGAATATTACTCAATCATTTAATAATATTCCTTTATCAAATATTACCAGAAAACGCTGTATTGTGGTAGATTTCGAGCAATAAAAATAAAATTTCTACAGGAGTTAGTTTTTTATCTATAATAAAAAAAATTCCTAAGCAAAGTTTAGACAAATTATTCTTTATAAGCATACTTTTCCAAATTTCCTTGAAATATCTGCATCCAATTCATCAATTTCTGAATCCTCAGAGTATGATTCATCATTTGATCTAAAAATCTCCCATACAATCTAATATAACAAAGAGAAAAATGGAGAACTTCTGATCCATCCTTCAGAGATAGAGATTTTAACAACCTTTCTCCTTTCGCTCTTGTTTTCGTATTTTCACATAAGGGTAAATGTTTACGGCCATCTGCTGCTGTAGCTGTAAGCCCGCATTTCCAACATTTCCACGGTAATTGGTCCTACAAAATTAATGAAATCCAAAAATTTGATCAGTTTCTACTAAATTTAAACACTTTTTTTTTCCTTTGCATGGAGTCAGTTTATTTTATCCGACAAGTTGTTTAAATTTAAAATTATATATTTTCAAAAAATCGAACATTCCTGTGGCATATTTAAAATCAATACATCTGGAACCAAATTTTAATCATGAAAATCTTTAAGACATTTTATACAGAGTTCCATAAATTAAAAAAGTACCTTATCTTGACCACATCTTTCAAGATGATATGACAGTGCATAGCGATGTCCATATTTTTGTGTACAGTTCAATGTCTCGATATTCAAACATGGCAAAACTTCCAATGCATTCATTGAAACACGTAATATTTTCGCCTTTGTAACTTTATCAAGTGCTCGAAACGTATCAGCCTTACCCTGTCATCAAAAAATATTACAATGTTCAATAATGATATAAAGCTTTCAGATATTGAATAAGAGTCAATTTTACCAGGTCATTTAAAATCTAATTTAATACGACATTATCTTAATTTTTGAAAAAATCATACTTTTAAAAATTTCATTTTTTTTTTAAAATATAATCCAATAACTCACAATATATTTGAAATATTCTGGCAATTTTAGGCATTTATCTACATGATTAACAATATCTTCCATAGTCTTCAAAGCTTTTGTACATTTTTCATTTAGACATTTCACTGTGCCATCAATACTTTCCGCAAATGCTCGAGCTATAAGTTGTTCCTTTTCTGTTTTTGATAATACAGCCCAACTGGTTCTGTGACCCTGAAAATTAGTTTCAAACTGTAGATGAACCTTGAATTAAAATGAATTTTGAAATGCTTGTAACCCAAGAAAATTTTACCATGAACCCATCCTTTATCTATTTATAATTGCCGATTCCACTGCATTATAGTTTCCAGTTGTGAATGTATCTCTCTTTCCATGAGAAAGATAAAAGTTCAATACTTGGAAAATTTTGCAGAAATTAAGCCAATTATCTATTCACACTTCTAATAAAATTTCCCACTTCTAATAAATGATATTCTTCTACAAATGATATTCTTATTATATCGTTTCGATGCAAAAGAAAATTTGTCTTGATTTAGACCTTGATCATTTTTAATCATAATGCATTCTTTTTGCACGAATCAAATTAAATGAAGCGAGTCCGCTTTTGCAACTATTCGAACACCATTATTTTGGGAATTGTATTTAAACTTTTGCTCTTTTATTCCCTCTAACCTCTACTCCCTTTAACTCTTTTATTATACTTTTATTAAGTTACTATGTATCTCTGAAGAAGTTTGTATAGAATAAAGAAGTAAAGAAAAGTCTGCAGAGAATAAATATAAACAAATAAGAATTAAAATCTCGAGCAACCTAGGAAAAACATCTTAATCGTCTTAATCGAAATGCTCCATACGTAAAATGTAACAATACTTGAAGCAATCTATGTTCTTACTCGATAAGCAGCATATTCAGCATATTTCTCCGGCAGGCGTCTTCGGGTTCGTTTCTAAAACCAATATTACCGCTCAATTATGTCCAATATTATGCAGAAGTTGGATTATAATTTATATTTAATAATTACCGATTTTTTCTTTCTCCCAAACGTTCTCAAATTCTTAAGATATTTAGTCAGAGAAGAAATTCTTCCTGTCTCTTCCTGTGCAAATAAAATTATTATTAATCTGAAAAATTTTACTGATTAAAAATATTACATTAAAAGATTTTGAAGATGGAACGGTGGCAACATTTTCCGCTTCATCAAATGATTGACTATCTTCCGATTTCTTACATCTTAAATGATCATCTTTTTCATCTTCGGTGTCAGCCATAGTAACTGAGAGGTTCTGAAAAATAAATTAACAATTCTTAAAAAGCGAGCGATGATTAAATATTGTACTTGTTCAAGCCAATCAAAAAGCGCCTGTTAATAAGATTTAAAATATTTTTGAAAAAGTAGCTCCGATTTTTGAAAAATTTCTGGAATAAGCACCATAAGATTTCAATCATCTTTTCACACCAAATAAGAATTAATGCAAATGCGACTTCTTGTGAATTCTGGGAATTCTTAAAATTTGAGGTCGTCTCAAAACATCAAAGAACAGTGTGATATGGAAATACAAAATGTTCAACTAGACTTTGAAAAATACTATTTTTTTTCAGAATTTCAAAAATAAACCAATGGAATTAGAGAGATTAAATTCATTAATAAAACCTGCTCCTCTCGCTCTTTCTCATTTTTGTCATTTTTTCGGGTTGATCTCTTGATAGCATTCCGTGTTCTAATGTTGTAATTATTCGAGTTATTCGATACTGCCTTGGATTTGCCGCCACCCTTTTTCTTTGAACTCTTTGAATTCTTTTTCATCTAGAAAAAAATTTTCATCTTGTGGAGAGAAATAAAATTGAAATTAAAAGTCATTGGAAAATGTAAATTGATAAAACAAAAAATTGCTGCGAAGGATTTATCTAGAAAAATTGATAATACATAAAATTATTATACACTGATCATGATAATACAAATCATTCATATCTGCACAAAAAAATTTAATTAGATTTTTTATTTTCATTGATAAAATAAATTATTCGTACTGTTAATGCTAATACAGTGAAATACGCTTCTTTTCTTCGCTGATAATTTAAATTCAAAAAGTATTTTCTCACAATTTGATATTCCATTTTAATTCACTAAAAAAAAATGAAAATACAAAAAATGGTAAACTAATAGAATTTGCGAAAAAAAAATGAACCCGTGATTGATCGGTCATTCGAATTAAAATAAATTCAACTTCAACTAATCATTTTGTTTATGGAATAATTCAGGAAGAAGCTAGTAATTTGGGTTTCTTTAATTTAATATTAAATGAAGAAACAGATTACAGTAATAAGAGTGAATTATCAATGGAAAGCAAAATTGGCAAACGTAATAACAAAATTGAAAAATTAGTAAACATATTATCAAAAGACTGAAAACTGATAGATGAGCGAAACGGCAAAAGAATCGAGAATAATACACCCCGGAATCGATCCTACATCTTATTACTGATATGCACTAATTACAGTATCCTAGAAAGCGTTCTAGGATTTAGTACGTAAGAAAAAGCTCAATAGCGAATAAATTGAAATTAATTGCAATCGTACTACTTAATAAATTATTTCAATTTTTAATTTAATTAATGAATTATTTCAAATTTTTTCCTTTGTTTTATCATTATTTTTTATTTGTCGCTATTCTGTTATTATTGATATTTAATTTCTATTTTGATATTTAACTGATATTTAATTTCAAATTTTTTGAAATATGAAATTTTTGGAATTTTCATTAATTTTCTTTTTTTGTAATAGATTGAAATAATTAAGAAAGATTTTTCTATCATCATACTTTCTCAGAAATTTTCATCATTTTTCTCCGAAAAAAAAAAAGTAAAATGTAAAAAAAAAGAAGCAAATAGCAATTTCAACATTTAAATTTAAAATGATTTGTTAAATTTGCTAAAAATTAATTTCGTTAATTTTGTTTATAAAAATTAAATTATATTTTTTTCAAGTAATTAATTAAAATAATTAATCGTTAAAATTATTATTTGAATAAATAGGAGCTTCATATGCAATATTTACCTTATTATATTCATACAGTTCTATTTTGGGTTGTACAGATGAGGTACGATTCATGAATGTTTAATAGAAGAGATGAATTTAGGTCAACGAATGACACCTTTCCCTTGATCCGATGATGAAAAATTCTCTTCGCTTCCATTGTAATAACACAAAAATGCTTCTTCATATTTTCATCATTCTATTTCTACGTTTGCTTAAATTTACCTATACAGGTAAATTCTTTACTTATTAGAATAAATTATTTTCGTTATTTAAATATTTTTATCCTTATTCATATTACTATATGTGTTTGAAATTAAACGAACTATTTGTTACTTAAATACTAAAAATATTAAATTAATAAATCACGCTATACTAAATACTAAATATTAAATTAATGAAATATATAAAATTAAATGAATTATTTTCATTAGTTAAATTTATTAATATTACTGTGAAATTAATAAATTACTTAATACTAAATACTAAATTAATAGAGTATATAAAATTATATGAATTATATTGTTATTTAAATACTAAATTCTTTTCGTAACTTAAATATATAATACTAAATTGATGAGATACGGATATTTAAGATGAAATTAATGAATTGCATGATATTAAATGAATTATTTCAGTATTTAATATTAAATTAATGCAGTACACATTAAGCTAACTAATATCCGTAATCGATAATAATTGTTTACTTTCATAATTCTTTTGTGATCTTTGATTTATATAGGTTATCAAATTTATCGATAATTAGATAAATCACAGGAAATGAGTGTTGCGGCATATATTGGCTAACTTATATAATTCAATCAAATTATTCGCATCACTGATAAGAAAAAGAAGTAAAGTAAATTAAATAAGAATTTGATAAAAAGTTTGAATGATAGAAATATTTCCTAATCGTTGAAATGATCATGTTATCACGCATGAAATTATCTCAAAAATAAGTAATGAATATCAAAAGCTTACATTGACGGAAAGTTTTGTTTAAAACATACTGCTATTTCGCATTCCATTTTATTTTCCGGAAATCATTACAGATCAATTAATCATTTCCGGTAGTTTGCATTATCAATAAATATGATCGATAATGAATGATCGAACTATTACTAAAATTTACTAATGAAAACACAATTAAGACATTTAATGTAAAAAGTATGTGTTCACTTAAAATTAATTAAGTAAATTATTATAATCCCAAAAAAAAAGTGCTAATAACATAAAGTTTTACAGTTTCAAACTTAATATTTTCAATAATCATCATTAAAAACCTTTCAATTGATTAAAAGAAATACGGGTAAAAATTTGATGGTAGAAATATTTCAGCTAAATATCTTGGTGGTATACCGGTACCCGGTCGTTCCGTACCACCTATAAGAATTTTTGAACTTTATGCAAAATCTTGCATACCAAATGATCGAACATCAGCGATCACTGAACAACTGAGTAATGTTAGTTAATTATACAATTTTTCCTATCATTTTAATTACTCCGTTTCACTTAACAAATTGTTTATTTCAATTGTTTACTTGTTTACACGAAATATTTACTTGTTTATTGTTTATTTGAAAATATTAGAAAAGATCGCTATATTTTTTTTATCGAGTTATACCATGGAAAATGCTCATAGTGTAAGAGTTTTCTTTTTTGTGATAGTGAGAAATTAAAACTTTAAATTAAAATTATCAGATAATATCTGATAATTGATTGTTATTGTTTTGAAGTTATTACAAAAAATAGATGCAAACGATATTGCGAGTGATTTGTATAACTCATTATACATGGCTATTGGCGATATCAATGTTGCCAAATTAATGGGTAAATGGTTTGTGGTAAGTAAATTCACTTAAAAGTTTTATTATGATTTAATATTTTTTAATTCCATGAGTTACTTTTACCTACTAACTCTTGTTATTTAAAAAAAAAAGAATTATTAAAAAAAATTTTGATTTATAGGTAGTTGACACACCAAGCATTCATCATGAATACTGTCCAATATTTTATTGTAAGTTTTATTGTAAGTTTACTGTAAGATTTTTTTTTGTATGATTTGCTTTTCTTAATTTTCTTAATTTAATTAATTTTAATTAAATAGTTTATTTTTAATTAAATGTTTTTGATTAATTAATTTTAATTAAATAGTTTAATTAAATACTTTAATTATCTGATTAAAGCATTTTTTATAATCTTTTTTTTTCATTTTTCATTAATATTAATAATTCAGTTGAATTATTGGATAAAACACCGTACACGGCAATATTTACGGTACGACAGTATTCACGAAATACAGAAAAGATTAAAATTTTGGAAGGATATGGACGAAAAATTGGACCAGATCCTGCGGAATTACTTATTTATAGTGGTCATCCAGCTGATCCATGTCCATGTAAGTATTATAAATAATTACTCCATGTCCACGTCAGAAACGTGAGTTTTAAGTAAACGTAAATATCTATTATTAATAAACAAAATGGAATAGTAATTAAGTCTAAAATTCCTTTAATTTAGGCATATGATTAAGTAATTATGCTAAATGCTTTCCATTCAATTTTGAGATGGCGGAAATGTCTAATATGTGAGCGGAAAATGCAAGCGCAAATATCTCTAATGTATTATAAATAATAGTAATAGAAGATTTATTATAGTGTTATTTATATCCTAAAGTAATGAGTGCAGGCTAAAACTGATATGAAAATAACAGTGAAATTATCAGTGCATGACGAAAATACATGACGTGTTCACGTTAAGCGACGTGTTCACTTTAAGCGTTTTCCGTGCATGTATATATTACTTTATTGAATATAAAAGTTATACTTAGTTACTCTCAAGTTGCATGCTTGTTTAAAAATTTTTTTTCAATTTTGTTAAATTTCGTTTTTAATTTTATTCTTAAATTAATTTGAATTTGAATTATTTTTAATCGCAGAAATATCTATCACTTTTCCAAAATTTATTAAATTTTTTTTTTGATTAATTTTTTTAAAAGTATTACCACAATTCTTCAGATTCAATAGTTCGTAGTGGACCAATTAATGCTAACGATCAGTATGATTATATCATTTTAATTCAACCACTCAAATATCCAATCATGGTCCTTGCACGTGATCCCATTGATTTCGATAAGAAATATAAGGAAACGGTTGGTAATTAAATTAATTAATCTGAATAATGATTACAGCTAATAATAAGTATTGCTATATTCATTTTGTTATCAACAATGTATTTAAAAAAAATAATCAATTAAAATCGATAATCGTGGTAAAATAATGAAATATGATTAATGAATTTACAATATGATAATTTATAAATTATAAATTAGAGAAAGGAACCGAAAAAACTTAAGTTAAATTAAAAGTAGAATTGGGAAAATAATAACAAAATAAATTTATTATATATAAAGTTGAAAAAAAAATAATTAAATAATATTAGGTAATATTTACAATAAGATAAATTGTCAATCAAATTTTGTTCATTTATTCCAATTTTTGTTTTTAATTAATTTACAATAAGAATAATTAATTTACAATTTATATGATGATATTATCTGGAATTTCAAAAAATAATTGTTATCAAAATATTATTTGCTTTTCAAATAAATATTTTTTAATTAAGAATAAAATTTCAGGTGATGAAATTCTTGGAAAAACAACAATTTTGGCATTCCACAATTTCACTCAAAAATACCACATTCTTTCTCAATACAACGGATTGTTTTCGAACAAATCAGTACAATATCGGAATTTAATTTATGTTACTAAGTGATTAATAGTAATATAAAGTAATTACTATTATCGTTGATTGTAGTCTCATGATTCGAATAAATAGTATGGTAATTTCAAATTTCTGAAATGTTAACAATGTAAAGAATAAAATTGTCGTAATTATATTATTGTATAATTTAATCATTTCGAATATTGCAATACTTTTCATGTATTCTAAATGTTGAAAATATAAAAAAAAAAGGAAGATCAAAATTTTTATAGTATAAAATATTAAAGTTAACGATTATTCTATATAAGATTAATTTCTTTTTTTCTGGAATTATTTTTAGTTAAGTGAACACATATGCTCTGTTCTATTTTAATTCATTATTTAATTATTAATATCAAATCACTTCTCTCTCTCTCTCTCTCTCTCTCTCTTTCTCTACCTCAATTTTTCCCGTTTTCTTCAAAAGAATTAATGATCAATTATTTATCATTGCACTATTTCTTTCAATTAACTCAATATATTTAAATGATTTGTAGTCATTGTTCAATACTTATTAATAACAAATAATTTCTCTCTCCCCTTTCCCTCTCACTCTCTCTCTCTCTCTCTCTCTCTCAATTTTTTCCATTTTCTTCAAAAGAATTAATGATCATTTATTTATTCACTACTATTAATCTGCTCTATTCATTTATTCATTGATTATTCTCTAAATGATATAGATAGTATTTTATAGTATGTTCAATTTTCAATTATCAATGATTATCAAGGCAAGAAATAAATTGATGAATCTGAAAAACTGTTAATCATTCTCAA
The DNA here is from genome assembly GCA_013365365.1 of Cruorifilaria tuberocauda. NCBI lineage: Eukaryota > Metazoa > Nematoda > Chromadorea > Rhabditida > Onchocercidae > Cruorifilaria > Cruorifilaria tuberocauda. The sequence goes on from JABVXU010000291.1 coordinate 63,330, forward strand.
TTATTTTATCAATTATCAATCACCCGAACCTTTTTCCAATTCAATCAAACAAAAGATAAATCCTTCATCAGGTGATACAAGAATTTAAGATATTTACTTTTTCTTTTCTACTCTTAAATGAAATTCTATGCTTCAGTTTACTGCTTATTGACATTTAAATTAGTTTCAGTTTGATCAATAAGACGGCGCTGTTGTCATGGTGAAGAAGAAATTTACTGGCGTTATTTACTGCTGAATTGCATTCAATAATGAATGATCGTTATGAAGGTTTCAACGATTATGATCACGCATATGACGTTCAGGTAAATAGAATGTTTCTTATCAAATTGTTTTTTCTTTTAAATGATTTCTCAATTATTGCATTTTACCTTATTCCGAATAAAAGCTAATATAAAGTTTAGGTAAGTAGAACGTTTACTTATCAAATTGTCTTTTATTTTTCAAAATTTATTTCATTATTTTAATTAAAAAATTAAGCAGAAACCAAGTTAAGTAATTAAATAATTAAAAAAAGACGTAATAAGTAATTACAAAACAGTAAGTATTAAAAAAAATGAAGTAAAAAATGAAAAAAGATTTTTTACAGAATGTTCTTGACGATGAAGTTTTCCAGGAAGCTATAGCTAAATCAAGCTATGGTAGACGACCGGTAATTCCCATTTACCTCGTCCATTCTTTTCTTCAATTCCCATTTCAAATTGAAATTTGATTTGTTAAATTAGAAAATTATCCGTTATTCATTGAAGAAAATACCTTTGAATTATTTCAATTTCATAAATTTTAAATTAATTTTAATCAACTAATATCTCATGAATATATCTAAATTAATTTTAATCAAATATCTATAATGCAAATTATAATAGTATTGAAATTTTTTAGAAAAATTTAGCCTCACGTTTTGGTAACGTACACGTTACAACACCGAGTGGTGGTCGTATTAATAGTGCAATATCAAGTCATCGATCGAGTACTGATACAATGGGTGGTATTATGCTACGATCATCTATTGGTTCACGACGTGGGATTGAGCCAAGCGTACCGATGACGGCCGTACGTGGTGCCGGTTATTCATCAGCAGCTGGTCGAGGTGCTGAAAATACCTCATATGCGAAGATTTCTTTTTATACGATTAAAATCCTTTCACGTATATTAATTTAAGTTGGAATGGTTCTATCGATTATAGGATAAAAATTTATTTCCTGATATTCTCTCATTTTCTGCATTCCTTTTCACAAATAAGAGTTCCTATGATAAATAATGCATTATTGATTCTTTCAGGAGCCTCGTTTAATCCGTTAAAAATGAGCATAACGGAAAAGCCATCAACGATAAGTAATGAAGAAAAATGTCGTCAATTGGAGCAAAAAGTAAATGAACTTTTGAAAGAAAGTATTTTTGCATGGGAAAAAGGTGATATGAAACAGGTTAATAATTAATAATTAATTTTGATAATCAAGTTAATAATTGATTAATTAGTCACTTAGTTAAAGCAGTTAATAATTAATTTTACCGCTGCTTTTTACCGCTAGTTTATCATTATTATTATTACTATTATTATTTATTATTATTTATTATTATTATTATTTATTATTTATTATTATTATTTATTATTTATTATTATTATTTATTATTATTATTATTATTTATTATTTATTATTATTATTATTATTATCATTATTATTATTAATTATTCATCATTATTCTAACTTATTATAGTGCTTATTATTTCATAATTAATACATTTGCAAGGTATGCTGATTGTTGTAATCAACAATAATTCTCGGGGAATTTCAGAGCCTCTTCATTGGTCTCGAATGAATCCCGAATTCCCCCAAGAGATGTCCCAGTCAAAATTTTGTTTTACGGAACCTCCTGATGATCCTTTGCTAGTCCCTTTCTCTTCCCCCACCTTTCCAAGGTTTTTATGTTTTGCCTGATCCTATCCATTATGTATTAGAGTAATAATCCCATACAGTCGACAATAATTCTTACTACTTATTACTTATCTATAGATTAATATACATTTTTATTGTTCATAAATAAATAGTAATCGAATAATCTTGACGACTATTACTGTTCACAAATGTTAATTGAGTGATTAGTAATGAGTAATGAGTAATTAAATATTACCTGAGTAATTAAGTATTACCTGAGATTTCAGTGAACAAAAATGATGAATATTTAAATTAATAAAGTGATGAAATTTTTATAGGCGCTTGAAAAAGCTAAAGAAGCGGGTCGACGTGAGCGTACGATTGTTAAAATACGTGAACAACTATCAATTGTGCATCAACTCAATTTAGACCTAACATTTACAGTTTTGTTTAATTTAGCACATCAGGTATGAATAATAATTAAATTTAACTTTTTTGAATAATTTATTTCAATTAAATTTCGCTAATTTTTACAGTTCAGATTATAAAATATCTTAAATTTGAAAAATCAATAAAATCAGTAAACAGTGATTATGATAATGATAAGTTGAAATAATTTTTTTGAAATAAACTTAATCATAATTATATTTATAGTTTATGGCAAATAATTTATTGACAGAAGCATTGAATACCTATCAAATGATTGTGAAAAATAAAATGTTTGTTAATTCGAGTCGCTTAAAAGCAAATATTGCTAATATCTATTTCAAACAAAAAGATTACAAAAAAGCTATCAAACTTTATCAGATTACTTTGGATCAAATACCAAATTCACAAAAGAATACCAGGTGAAATAATTTTAAAATTTCTAATAATTATATTAAATATAAGAGAGAGAGAGAGAGAGAAATAGAATAAAAGATAGGAATAAAGGCTGCTATTTTCCATCCTAACTGATTCAGAATCCGTTAGGAATTCCACTTCGTCATCGCTGGTTCATTGAAGAAGCGATGACGGAGCAGAATCTCGAACGGCTCCTGAATTCTCCCGGTTAGTTTCTGCTTTCTCGAGGGTTGCTTGGCACTGATCCAGAATCCGTTGGAAATTCCACTTCGTCATCACTGGTCCGTTGAAGAAGCGATGACGGAGCAGAATCTCGAACGGCTCCTGAATTCTCCCGGTTAATACTGGGTTGAATTGATTGTCGTTGGAGACTGTGGACGTTGCAACCACTCCCTGTCGACAGTGATGAAATAACTGTTTGTTTTTTCAACCCTGACACTATTTATTTGTGTTAGATGAAGTTTGACCTCTCTATTTACAAGAAAGAAAGGTCAATTATCGTCCTTTTGTGAATGGAACCAACTATATAAATAAAAAGATGATGAAATTATTTAGTGCAAAAAAACTGCAGGTGTGAGGAGACAAGAGCTGCCAAGACATATAATATTATAATAGATTAAATTAATATTGATAATCATGATATCATGATTATTGTATGGCTAGAAATTGTGCATGTTAGTAAAAGTTTAAGTAACAGTTACATAAAAATACTTTAATTACGTGAATCATTAAGTTTCTTCATTAGCTTTCGGATATCTTATCACATAACGTTTAATCTTTTCAATTATTAAAATTTCAACAAGAAAAAAAAGGGAAGAAAGAAAGATTTAGATTTAAATTCAAAATTTTAAGAATACAAAAAATTATCATCATTTTAGGATTAAAATAATGAATAATATTGGTGTAGCATTAATCAAATGTGGTGAATATAATGAAGCTGATAATATCTTTGAGCATTGTATGAATGAACAGGGTAATTATAATACAGCGCTTAATTTTATCTTAACCGCATATTGTTTAAATGATATTGATAAGATGAAGGATGGCTTTCAACGATTATTGGATATACCACTTTTAATTGATGATGATACCAAATATGCGGTTTGTTTCGTTTTTTTTCTACATTTATTCTTATCTTAATATCTTAATCATCTTAATATTTTAATCATCTTAATAGTTAATATTCTCTTATCTTAATCATCTTAACAGTCAATGTTCTCTTATCATAATCATCTTAATAGTCAATGTTCTCTTATCATAATCATCATAACAGTCAATATTCTCTTATCATAATCACATCTTAATAGTCAATGTTCTCTTATCATAATCATCTTAATATTCAATATTCTCTTATCATGATCACATCTTAATAGTCAATGTTCTCTTATCATAATCATCATAATAGTCAATGTTCTCTTATCTTAATCATCTTAATAGTTAATGTTCTCTTATCATAATCATCTTATTAGTCAATATTCTTATCTTAATAAATATTCGTATCTTTTAGCAATAGGTAATAATTGTATCATTATCAGTTGGAATAATAGATTTCATCATTATACTATCGATAATTTTTCTTTATCTTATCTTTCTAATAATGATATCAGTAGTAATTATTTTATCATTTAACAAATTGCTTCATTACAATACAAGAAAAATCACCAGTTATTGATATCATTTGGATAACTGATGATATTATCACTGATAGATATTATTATTTGATCCAGATGAATTTTTATAATTAATATTTAAATAGCATATGCTTCATGCATTCTTAAATGTTCATCAATAATCATTATCATCCTATAATTATTCATATTTCTAATGGTTGATTATACATTTTTATTACCTCCTTATCAGTGATAAGCTCTTATGTAATTATTTAATTTAAAACGTAAGAAAACTTCCCATATTTATAAAACTTAAGAAGTTGCTTCTTTTGAAATAATTTAAACTAATGTTTCTGGCTGCACCGGTTCCGGTAGGAATACAACACAGTATTTAACGTAAGCTAAACTATGCCGAAGTTTTTTTTAATAACTTTAATCAATTAGAATAAAAAAAAACAATAAATGAATTTTGACTATAATCCAGTTTTTTCTCATTTCTAAGATCAACAGGATTTCCGGATTTTTCTTATTTTTAGGATCAACAAGATTTCCTAATTTCACAAGTGATAAGTAATGATTCGCTCAAACAATGGGAGCGAAAACGACGAAATATTGCAGAAAAGACAATTTTCATTGCTGCAAAAATAATTTCATCAGCTATTGCACCAACGTAAATTAATTCGTTTCTTTCTTTCTTTCTTTTTTTTGCTCATTTTAAAATGAATAAAATAGATTAATTGATTTATTACTTTAGAGAATAAGTTTGAATTTTAATAAAAATTTTATGACTCATTTTTAATGGTTTCATTAATTAGAAAAGTTGGCAGCAAATGCAAATGATAATATTAATTCGATTTTTTAAAAACAATAAGAATGATGCGTAAAATTAGTTATTTATTTTTATTTATATTATTTATTTATGTTTATACTCACAATATTTATTTATAGTTAAGTACTTATTATCATATTTACTTATACTTATAGTATTTATTGATAGTTATTTATTTACTGTTTATTTTATATTTACCCATATTTATACTCACATTATTTATTTATAGTTATATTTATTTAGTTGTGTTAATATTACATTTATTTATATTTTTATTCACGTTATTTATTTATAGGTATACTATTTACTTATTTTTATAATATATTTACTTATATTTATATTCACAATATTTATTTATGGTCATACTTATTCACTTATTCGTTTATTTATATTCACATTATTTATTTACAGTTATATTATTTATATTTGTTTTTATATTTAAATAATATTTTCATTATAACTATTATAACTATAACTATCATAACTATTATAATTTGTTATAACTATATTATAACTTTTATATCTTATATATTACAACTTTAATATCTTGTAATTTTATATAATACACAATTTTATCAATTTTATTTTTTCGTTTTATTCAAATTTTGAAATTTTGATGAAATCAGCGTATCGGAGGGTTACAAATGGTGTGTGGAAGCAATTCGACAATCGGTTTATGCGCCATTAGCAATGGAAATTGAAATGAATAAAGTGGTCGTGCTACTCAAACAAGGTGATTTAACCAATGCGACCAAAGTATGCTACGATTTTGCCTGTGGTATTTTAATTAATTAATCAACAAATTTAAAATGATATATATATATATATTGATCCAATAGAATAATTTATTCATTTATCATTGCTTATCAATCAAATATTCCTTATCAAAAATCAAATATTTCCTACCAGTTGATTGTTCCTATCAGTATCATTGTTAAATGATAAGAAATATCAATATCAGACTCAATGTTACTGATATTTCTTATCATTTAATAATGTTGTTGATAAGAGAAAAGGACAAAAAAAAACTATTTTATAAATTCAAATTATAAAAAAAGGGTAATTCAAAAAAATTATTTCTTATTTTTTCTTTCTGATTCAATTTTTTAAGAGAAAAATCAAAAGAAGAGAAATTTTCAGATATTAATGTCCTTCAATAATAAGGAGGATAAAGTGGCAAGTGCTGCAGCGAATAATCTTGCTGTACTTAGTCTCTTAGTTAGTTTAAATTTCTCTTCAAATTTAAATTTTAAATTGCATTCAAATAATTATGTATTAATGTAAAGAAATTATTAATTTAAATTTCGATGATTATTAAATGGTAAAGATTACTGCGAACTGTATAATTT
>JABVXU010000292.1:0-69793 GCA_013365365.1 Cruorifilaria tuberocauda
TTATATCGCTTCGATAAAAATAACCCGAAACTTAATTGAATATAGAGTAGAATGAGCATCACCGAGCACATCCAATCAGACCTACCTGATATGAACCGAATGATAGAAAATGAGTGGGACGTTTGGAAGGCATTTGTCAAACGTAATAACTCGAAATTTGAGAGTGCTTAATGCACATAAAAATATCTTAAAAGGTGTTATAAATTCAAATATTATCTTTGAAAATGCGAACAGAACGAGTTTTTGCGTTATAATATTGAAAATGTTACTGTATACCGTATACTGTTACTGTATGACTAATGAAATTTTCAATTATCATATCAGTTAGTATCATTTCTGTCAGACAAAAATACGGTAACTTCAAATTTTCATTTGTCATGGAAACGACTCTTTTTGTTTATGCAGAACTTGCAATTGAGTAACTTTGTTTCTAGGAACTTATCCTCTCTCGAAACATTTTGATTTGAAAGCAACGTGAAATCCCCTCAAAGCGAAGTACCACGAGCAGTGATTGTAGAAGATCCAGTTTGCTAAGTTAATTGATCCGATTTGCAGTATCCGTCGACTCTCTGAGATTTCTCTATCAGTTCTATCTATTTCAACTGGAAAATCAGTTGCGGAAAAATGAATCACCTGTGTGTTGAAGCCGTTTCACGACATGCAATGACGATATTTCGCTATTTACCGTTTATTATGATGGGGATTATTTTAATAACAACATTTTTTATATTAAAATTCGCCTTTTTTGAAGTGAAACACATCGCGTTGCACAGGTAATTTCTTCTCTCAAGATATTTTACCACTGTTACTTTGAAAACCAGGGAAAATTATTTAACGAAATAGCCCGAGAATATAACTGGCATCATCCCAACTCCGAATCATTCGGCGACCTGATACTTTAATCAGAATCACTTTGAGAGACTATCTTTGTATCAAAGATCAGTCTGATATTTCTTCTATCAAGCATTTTCGCCTGTAAAAATTAACAGAAGTGACATTTGCAGAAATTCGCTTGTTCTTTTACAAAATATGAACATATCGGCAATGTTGGTCAGTCTTGGCGGAACACTTATGATGATGTACGAAATCTATTTGTCTAGCAGATCACCGAACCGATCCTGTGACCTCCTGATACCTTACACCGAATGTTTTATCATTCGTGCACCGCTCGTTTTGGGCTCTCTTAATATTCACACATCTGTACTAACTTTTTTTATTGAACGATTGTTTGCCAACATAAAGTAAGTATATTTCTCAATGATGAATGCTTTGTAGTGTATATTATCGAGTATTCTCCTGCTCGAAACAATGAATAAAAATATCAGTGAGTCAATGGGCTGGTTGAAAGATAATGGACGTACTTACTTTTTGTTCGAAAAATCATTCACACTTTCTTTGGATACCCTCGGAATGGAAAACGGAAGGACAGAATCTTATTTTTTAAGCTACCCTGTCTTTCCACATTTTGAAAATAAGAGAATAGAAGTTAAGTCTGTCAGCAACTTGTAAGCTCACATCACAAACTGCTTTTAAGGCCGAGCCAATATGAAAAGCGAAAGAATATTTGTATCATCGTTATGATAGTTGTGCAGTGGTGTTCGGGAGCAGCGATTCTTATTTTCTACGCCGTTGGACAGGTGCGAACATCGGAGTTCCCATTTGAAAAAGCTTTCTTAATTTATTCCTAAAACTTCATATTGCGGGGCAACTGAGGAATTATGTATAAGGAACAAGGCAGATTAACGTCATCATCATTTTTAATTAGTGTCTAGGAAATTTTTTGATAATTACTACAGCTATTATAAAGGTTTTATTGATTAATGGAGGGATTATTCTTTATAAACCGTTACGAAACAGCGATGAAAGAATATCATGAAGAGTAGTGGATCATCGATCACTGCACTAGGATAGATCTTTCGGAAACGAAGAGAGCTGCTAACCCCTTAATATTTTGCAATCATTCGACAAACGAAGCGTTGCAGAATTCCCTTGAAACAAATAGAGTTAAGTGAATAACAAGAATCTATCTAGCGCAGCAGGAGAATCCGATCATTGGATAGCGTTTATTGCACAATTTCTATAATACCAAAATACTTACATCATTTCGATGAATTTACATTACCAAAAATATTTCAGGTTCCCGACAACCACTTTTATAAATGAGTAAACTATCCGCTTATTTGGATTGCTGATTGATGACTTATTGATTTTAGGTATTCAGTATTCTGCATGAACAAAAAAATTGCATTACAGTTTGGAACAAATCTACCCATTTGTGTTTTGAGTGTAATGAATAAACTGCATCGTTATCTTTTTTCTTACGCGATGTTCATCAGTGATATCACTTCCTTCCTAGCACTCGTCCTTTTGTTTTACAACATGAAGTTGAAACGAAAAATGACCACTATTCAATGCAGTCTGTCTACACGTTATCAGGTGTGCTCGGTGATGCTCATTCTACTCTATATTAAATTAAGTTTCGGGTTATTTTTATCGAAGCGATATAAAAGTGATAAAATTAACACCTATTGTAAAATGAAATTGCACATCAAAGGTGCGTAATAAATGAGTAAATGAGCTTTCATAAATACTTTTATAAAAAGTTAAGGCTAAATTATGCCAACAAGTGGAGTTTATTTTTTGTTGTTGGAAGTATTTGCAGGTTCGTGAAAATATTCGTTTTTTACGACTGGCAATATACATTTCGTCCGTGGTTTGTATCTCATCTGTAACAGATGCTGTGATAAGATATGGAATTACTCATAATCAGAAATTGATATGGATTTATTGGAGCTGCGAGCCAATGATTCAAAATATATATTACGCTCTTATCATCATGCTAATCGAACTGGAAAATCGGTAAGTTTAATACAGTGAAAATCGTGAAACTATAAATTTCAAATCTAATTGGCAATATTTTCACTTTATATTCACATCATATTCCATGTTTAATTTCCAAGCAAATCAACTGCTTAATAATTGCTTTACCTTCCATCTGGCAATTATTTTCACTTTTAGGAAGCAGAAAAATAGATTCATTAAGGATGACGTGGAAAACAACGATAACATCACAACATTGCAGGATATGTGGGGTGACAGAATACATTTCCGAAGAAGTATTTTCAATGCATTATTTGATAAAATTATAATACATTAGTAACCCATTTACTGATAACATATTTGCACTTCATGATGACGGATAAGGTCAATCAGTTACAATAAGTTACTGGAGGAGTTACTGCTGTTCAAATAATATCTCGGTCGAGCAAATCTCGAGATTTTTCACTTTCGTCTACTTCCGAATGCTGAATTGCTGCTCCGATTCGAAGAGTTATTATTCACGTGTTATACTGAAAAATCTTGCACGATGTAGAATTTTGAGTAATTCCAAGTTCCATTAGCTACGGTTAAGATGTTTCTAGTCTTCACGATTCAATATTTGCCGTACGCTGAGTCAACAAGAAAACAAACTTTATTTCCTTCAAGTGACAAACTGTTAATTAGCAATTATCGTTTTTTGAATTGTAAAAATTGTCTTCAATGGAATCTGTGTCTCAAACGTTGTCTCAAAATAATTCTATTCTATATCACATCTATTTCGGCCCGCAATTCCATGATAATCAGAAAATATAATTATGTGGCGGCAATTTGTAAGCCTGGTGATTTAATCGTTATGACACGTAATTAGGAAGTACTGGAATGGAATTTTTCAGAGATTCAACGAGTAAAAAGGAAAACAGCGATGTGTTATTTACTCGAGCCCGTTAGAATTCACGCAGTATCATCTTTAGTGTGGGCAAAGCATACCTTTGATTGTTTGTAAATGAATGAAATTCTTTTTGCCAGGTTTTCTTACTTTCCTTTCAGCCACACCTGTACATTACCATCATTATTCAATGTGATTCACTGCTTTAACTATTTTGTCGTCGTATAACGAATATTTGTGGAAGTAGAGACGTAAAATTTGAGCCTGTTGCAGAAGTTTCTACAAAAAATGTTTTGAAATTAAAAAAGCTGGAAAATTTTTAATGAAAGAAATCCGCGTAATATCAGGAAATATCGTGGAATATATCGTGCTTTAACAATATTTTCGTTTAAAATAAGTATAAATCAAATCCGACGCTGTCTACAGGAGCACAACATTATTTCTGAAGACTTGGAGAATTCAGATTCAGCACTTTGGCAGTGAATAAGAATCTGAAAAATAAGAGTTCCACACACAGCATTACCATTCATATTATCTAGGAATTCTCGGCACATAGTGTGGCCGCATCATGGCATTATTCTATTAATAACAAACTTATTCCTTTTTTGAGATCATCAAGACAAATTGTACACGTTTAAGATTAGCAAAGGAGACTTGGACGAAAAATTTATTATGAAAATCGATTTGTGATCAATTAATTAAAAATGTTTCATTAATCAATATATAAAGAGGGAATCGAGGATCCGAAGAGGCTTCAGCTTTGAATATAGTTCAACTCCAAGAAACGAAGTAGCAACGTGCATACTTAGACTAAATTTAACAGACCGTTCATTCTCGCCGCAGTTTTTACGTGAGTATCCCAGGTGTGTAAGTTGTATGTACGTACGTTCTTTGGTATGTGTTCCACTTGTCGAAGTCATTCTATTCTAATTTTGCGGTTGGAGAATATCTCCCAGTATGTTTCCAGTCGTTGAAATTTATTTCCACTGCAACATGTTTTCGATGATATCGCGGGACGTTCTGTCTTGTTTATAACAGTGCATCTTGAGAATATGAATCGTTGAGATTTGTGACTTAATCCATGTGAAAAAGTCAATGTTAGAACTATTTCATTAACCTATGAACGCTGCATTTAAGGCAATTTATCTTGTCATAATACCTGAAGTTAACTGACAAACTGCGAAATATCTGCATTTCCAGTTCTGTATTGTTTTATGAAATTCTCGAGAAAGAAGAATTTGCAGTTTAATACTTAGATTTAGATGTAATAGCTGACAAGAACAACATATAATACAGCTTGACTTTGTTTTCCATAACATGTTGGGTCTTTTTGCCGGTTCTGATTATGGTAACTTCCATGCAACCGTATTTATTATGTTAATATAATATTCTAATATACATGTGTTATATTCTAAATAGGCTTATTATTATAAATGCTAAACAAAACAGAAGTATAAGAAGTTGAGTTACGAAGAGCCTTTGAGCAAGAGAAAAAGTTTCACTGATTTATAGAGGGAATAAGATGGATGGGGTTAGGGGATAATAGATTGTCGAGGAATTTAGAGCTAATGTATCCTTTATCGAGCTGGAGTAGAAGACTTCGTCAGCTTCGTTCATTGCTCACTGAAGTTTGTTCGCCAAAGCTGTTGCTTCCGCTATTATCATTTCATTATATTACTGTTATTGTTACCCTCCTATTCGAAATAAGCTGGAAGGGGATTTGTTCAAGTAGCGGTTCCTTCTTTTTCTCTCCTTCCATTTCTTTTCGGAAAGTGTACTTTCTTTTATCTTTTTTCACTGCTCTACGGCATATTTCTTCCATAAACACACTCACATAGTGTTACCTCTATGACCTATTCACTCTGTTTAAATTGAATTCACCTCTTAAATTTAAAATTGTTTAAACATGAATTTTTCTGTTCAACAGGAGTCTTTCAAATGATAAAGACTTTTCTAGGTCGACCGTTGTTAAAAGGATTCTTTTAGAATATTAAATTGTATATATTTATATTTTTTATATTCATCATATTCATATTTACATTGATACTGATATTGATTTATTTGTTTATTGAAAACGGATGAGTCACATCAAGTTTAACGTTATAATGGGACAGAGATTTGATATTTTTCAAGTTTTACAATTTCTTTTTGCATTTCAATGCACAAATAGCGATCACATTTGAATGAAATTTAGTCAAAACAATACAAAAAAGTGTCATTAATGGTCTGCGGTGGAATGGACGGTGTAATCAACGGTGATTTGAGTTCTGGTTTCGAGAATTTAACGTGTGTGCGATGTCACGATGGCTTCGATTTAAATGAGCAGATTGTAAATTCTTCCGGACAAGTATGGCATTCTGATTGTTTCGTGTAAGTTTTTTCATCACTTTATGTGCGTCAATTTTTGTCTAAAAAAGTTTTAAAATAAGCTGCAATTTAATCAAGTAACCTTTTCTGTAGTAAAGTTAATGTGTTTCCGAGATTGTTAAATTATAGTTATGAAGTTACATGCATGAAGTTTGCTTTGTTTTCATGTTGAAGTTCAGTTGGAAGCTTTTACCTCAATCCTGCTCTTTTAAGAATCTTAGATCTTCATCACTGAAACTTTTGTTATCGCAATAAAGCAATAGTCTGACTTGCTTTTATTTGATAGTTGCTGCGCCTTCATAATTTTACGTACAAAAATAAAAAGAGAAGCTTGAAGTATTTTGTTCTTTATGCTGCAAGTTATTATGAAAATACTTTTCCCATATGTTGGCTAAGTTTTTATTGTAAATTGGGCAAATAGAAGTTAAAAAAAAATGTTTTTTACATCGTATTGTTTTCATTTTTTTACTTGCAGCAGTACAAATTGTTGGAATAGATTCATTCTCGGAGAGAATCTAGTATAGTATTCGAGAAGCATATTTACCTTATACATTGAGTTCCTTATCTATTTTGTCTCACAAATTTTCGATAAAATTGAAATGTATTAAAAAAAGAAAAAGCGTTGCCAATATATTCAACTGCTGGCAATATTTTTTATTTATCACTTTTCGTATTGCTATTGCACACTGTTTTTACTGCTGTTACAGTTGTTCTCAGTGTTTCGAACCATTTCCGGATGGCATATATTTTGAATTTGACGGAAGAAAATACTGTGAACATGACTTCCACGTGTTATATGCTCCATGCTGCAATAAATGTAGTATGTTTTCTGATTATTATCTTTGTTTCAATTTTCTGTCGTATTTTTTAACGCATGAAATTGATGCATCAATATGCAGTATAAGGTTTTTTTCATCGGTCTTCAAATGTTTAAAAACTTTTCTTATTTTTTTTGTCCTTATTTACATTGGTTGTTCAAAAAAAAGGTATTTAACGAAGTCATAAAATGTTGCATATAGAAAAAGTAGATAATATGTATCTTAAATGTTAAGAAAACTGATGTTTATTTGTTCTCTTTAGATGAATTTATTGTGGGACGAGTAATAAAGGCGATGAATGCTAACTGGCATCCTCAATGCTTTCGATGTGAATTATGCAGTAAGGAACTTGCTGATATCGGATTCTTAAGAAACTGTGGGAGGTATGTTTGTATTCAAACTCGAATTCAAATTATAAGTGCTCTCTTGAGATTTAAAAATAAAAAAAGAAAAATAGACTCATGAATATGATGTTTTTTAATGAAATAGCATATAACATTTGTTATGGGTTGTATTCATTATTTCAGATGTCTTCTAGTAATTAACAAAGGAACAAAAATCTTTTACCATTAAGGAAAATCTATATTATTTTTGTGATGAATTTGCTGTGAGATATTTCAGAGCTCTTTGTCGTGAATGTAATGAACGGGAAAAAGAAGCTGGACGTGGTCGTTATGTCTGTCATAAATGCAAAGGCATTATTGAAGATGGTGGTCATATTAAATATCAAGGCGATAGCTTTCATCCATATCATTTTAAATGCAAACGTTGCGGGTGATTTTTAATAAAGTAACTAGAATTTATTAATATTTGATAGAGTTCAGATGAATAGGAGAAGCAAAAGAACATGAAAGTTAATGTTGTCAAATAATGTTTCGGAGAAGAAATGTGATTAGTAACAAAGTAACTGAAGCAATGTATGAAGGCTTATGACTTAAATTTCGATATGTGTTCAGTATTTTTTAGTGTGGAATTAGATACGAATTCACGTGAGGTCGGTGGAGAATTGTATTGTTTGAGATGTCATGATACAATGGGTATACCAATATGTGGCGCATGTCATAGACCGATTGAGGAACGCGTAGTTACTGCATTAGGGAGAAATTGGCATGTTGAGGTTTGTTCTATCATTAGATTTTTGCGACGGATATAGTAGTTTTTCTGATTTGTTATTATTATTTTTATTCTTATTCCATAGTTGGAATGTATTGTGTACTAAATTTAAGAATAATTTTGGAAAGTGGAAAGAAAACAAAAACATTAAAGGAATTTTGCAGCATTTTGTTTGCGCTGTTTGTGAGAAACCATTTCTTGGTCATCGCCATTATGAAAAGAAAGGATTAGCTTATTGCGAACAGCATTATCATAAGGTTAGTTTCTCGACTGCTCAGTAATTGTTTGTTGGATGAATAATAAAAAAAAGAGAAGACTCAAGCTTATGAGCATTTCTTAATCTTTCGCAAATTTTCTTATACTTTATGTCATAATTACTTATCGATTCCGTGATTTTTAAAGATCATACTTTGCTGTTGAATTTTTGTCCAAATATCCTACTCATGATTATGAGAAAAAAATTTTTTTAGTATTTCATTATGTTTATCACCGTTAGGTATCAATGAAAGATAAAAATATATTGTAGAGTTTTTGATACTAGTGGTCGATGCATAATATTTTTGATATCATTTTCTTTAAAATTACCGCATAATTGTAATAATGGCTTACATAGCTCTAAAATTTAGCTATACGGCAATGTATGCTTTAAATGCGGTAAAGTATGTAGTGGTGAAGTATTCCAAGCGCTTAACAAATCCTGGTGTGTTGCCTGTTTTGGTTGCAGTTTGTGCGATAAAAAAATGGATCATAAGTATGTAGCTTTTTCAAATGTTTCTTTCCTGTTTTTTCAGTTTTTAAAGGATAAATTTCACAGTTTTTTTTGTCTATTTAAATTTCATTTTATTGAAATAAGCATTGTAATACATTTTATAAGCAAATGCTGTTTCACGTCAATTTTTACTTTACACCTTGATTTTGCACTGTGTGATTTATTCTTTTTTAAAGACTTGCATATTGTGAATGATTAGAAAAAATGAAGAATTAGAGAGATCTTATTGATTAGTGAACTCTTACAGATTCCAGAGATCTATTACAGTGTGTACTTTCATTTCATTTTTACAAAAAAATAGTTTTCAGTAGAAAGAAGCAACTTCTTGTCCACTGTGATCAATTTATTTCCTTTTTAAAATGTACTTTATAAAATTTCAGGACGAAATTTTACGAATTTGATATGAAACCAACATGTAAACGTTGCTATGATCGTTTTCCAACGGAATTGAAGAAGAGAATTAGCGATAGCTTGAAAGAACGAGATTTGGAAAATGAGAGAAATAAAATGATGTTTCAGAGGCGATCCACCAGTCCAGTCCAACAGCAAACATATACTTCTAGGAGATAATATATGAAGTTGTTGAAACTTAACTTTTTTGATCGTCGTATTTTTACCAACTTCTCTATGGAATATCAGCTAAGAACGAACCTTCTATTCAATGTGATTTTTTTATTACAAAAAGATAAAAATACAGCGGAAACTGAATAAATTAAAATGAGTTATGTTTTTTCATAAGTAAGAATCAGTGACTAAAAAATTGGACTTTAATTGTTATATTTTGCAATACAGCTTGTTCATATTTGTGGTACTTCTTTCTTTCGTAGATCTACTCATATCTTATAGGAAAATCCTGCTGATATTGCATTATCCTCCCATTACCGGAAGCATGCGTTTTTATCCTGTGTTCTGTGTTGCTCGATCTTCCAAACTGATTCAGCAAATTTTGCCAATTCCGTTCACCTTAGTATATTGCATTATTCTTGGCTGAATTTCTCATGCACTGTGGTTTTTCCTTTTTTCCCTTATGACGCGATAATAGACGTATTTTATTACGTATTTTAGGTAATATAAATAATAATAGTTTTACGCGTCTACTTATAATGGTTCTTTTTTTGCTGATTTGCAGAATTCAAAAATTTTTAAGGCAAAATTTTTTAAATCTTTTGCTGCATAGTTAACATAGTATTATCCTTATCATTATGTTCTTTTTTCGGTAATGAAACCGTTGCATTATAACTATGCAGTAAACACAACAGTACAATTTCTCCCACTTAGTGTCCCACTCCATTAATACAAAAATTGTATAAATTAATCTCTAGTTATTCGATCTTCTTCTGCTGGCACCTGCTTAATTTTCTCCATGTCATACACGCGTGTGATGGAATTTATTAAAAATCGTACGTGTGTGTTGCAATATATTCACGTCATCTAAAAAAGAATCACATAATAGCCTGTCGTAAAATCAGTATGTTTAATTGGTTTGATGCTGATGATTCTAATTTAATAAAATGTGCTTTGATTTTTGTGATTAGAGCATTTCAGGATGACCGGAAGTGAAAAACTTCTACCTTTCACTTTGTGATATTGCATTCTTTGCAACAAGAGCTGTTTGATGTTGCACCCGTCGTTTCAAAGATTGGTAAAATATCGTGATACATTGCAAACGTATTTTAAATTGGATCCCTTAAACTCGTCAAATCTCGTAATTACTATCCCAGCGGACTTGAAAAGCGATCGCCAAACATCGTCTATTGGTTAGAAACGGTGTCCGTCAAATGAAATTTTATTTCACGTGTGGGAACTCATTGAATGTTAATAAACACTATCAAGCTTATCGATTATTCAAGAAATATATGGTTATATAGAGTATATCTTTAAGAAGCAGTATAAAATGTGTGAGAAAGTTAGAAGAGTTGAAACCTCGTGATGTTTTTATGGGAAGGATTACCACGAAATTTATCCAACTTTTGAAATTTCGTTGAGGTAATGGAAGAGCAGTGAAGACACATTGTATTGATATAGTTTAACAAATGACTAGAACTATGGACCAAAGAACACTGAGAGGACGCTTCCCCGGTAGGCCTGAAAATGCAGATCGGACTCTCAATTAGCATTTTATTCTAACGAGTCATTAATGATAATTTCGTGAAACCTGTTATATTTACGGTTTGTTTTGACTTTCTCTCATGTTTGCAGCATTTCAGAGTGTAGAATAGACATGAGAAGCTTAGCAGTTGTTGCACTTATTGGATTAATTATACCCGTCATTGTTATTCAATGTAAAATTCATCATCTTGCTTTAAGAGTACGTTTGCTTTTACGATAGTTTTTTAGTGAAAAAAATGAACTAAGCTTTTATCGGACATTTTAATACATGGCATACTGATGCTTAACAAAATTTTCGCTTCATTTACGAAAGACGTGCTGCTAAAACATGCAATAAAGGTGATCCAAAAATGAAGGATGGAATTCTTATGAGTTAGATATTTAACACTTAACTTTTGTTTAGGGTTCACAGCAATTGATAGATACAAATCAGTTAGGAAGTGATCAATTGATTTAAAAAATTAAAAAAAATCATTTCGATTACTCTTTCTACTATTCTATTTCTTGTCAAAAAATGATGGAAAAGAGGAATGTTAATTATCGAATAAATGTTTGTCATTACCCATATATTAATGATTTTTCAAAGAAACTTTTTGCATTTGAGCGACTTTTCTTTAGATAATGAGCAATAAAAACAGAAGATATTATCTTGCAAAAGAACATGTTAGTAAATAAACGGTAAGGAAATAGAAAACCAGTATAACGGTAGTTTTTATCTTTTTCTCGAAAAATTTCAGATTCCTTGAATATAAATTTAATGCAACTGGGTAGTATCTTTTTTTTCAGAATGATGCACGTAGGAATATCTTACTGACAACATTTGGATACAACAAAGGTGGTACATTTATTCTAAAGCTCTATAATTTTACGGTTCCGGTGGAATTGGTGTCACCCGACGTAACACGCGAACAGCGTAACACTGATCGATTCGTTCGTTTTATTTTATTGTAATTAACTGTTATTAGTATTTATGTCGAGGATAGGTAAAAAGAAGGGCAATTATGATGGATTATCTTTTAGGCATGAATAACAACTGTATCTAACGATTTGTTGGTTTGAATTTATTTAAACTATTTATTATGCACTTAATATTTACTGTACATTGATTTTGAACTATGGATTTACTGCAGGGTATCATTGGTTTTACACTCTCACGAGGCAAAGATATATTGGATGGTGTTAGGTCGAAACCACACGTATGTCAATTATCACAATTTGATCAAGGTGATACTTTACGTACATTTTTTATTAATTTTCAGATGCTGCAGATCGTAAATTTTTGTTTTTTTTATTAAAATTTGGGACAGTCATTGATAAATCGTTTTAGGTTTTGATGCATTGTTCTTTGTCTTCAATTTTACCGAGAACAGTTTAAAAATTGTACGTACTGGATCAGTTTTCGATTTACAGCTCTGTAAAAATTTGGAAAGGTTACTAAATTTTCTTGTTGTCATTACTGTTGCAGTGGACTATTGGATGGATTACCAATTCTTTATTTATTGTTGCCCGGAAGTTTTGGTAATAGCATTTAAGACATCTTTCTTATTCGAAAAATTGTTAAATGGACGATAATTAAGATGTTATATTTTGTAACTCATTTGAATCAGAAAGGGAGGATAATAATTAGGATCATTTTCAGTAATCAAATTAGGTATTAAAAAGCTACTAGTTACGTTCAAAATTAAACATTTTCCAAGTGGAGTATTGCAGTTGTCCAGATAAAACAGAGCCGACATCGTTGGAGACACCACCTATGAATAGTGCCGAGCCGTCTGTTAAAGTTCGTTCTTATTATTGTCTTGGATTTCAAGGATACTAAAAACAAAAAAAACATTTAATCTAAATTATAATTGCGAATTATTCTTTCTAATTTCCGTCTATTATAATTATAAGTGATTTTTTTGCAGGATTTACCGATTAAATCAGGTTTTTTCAACAAATTACACTACATGTTATTCCCAGCAACTGCCACAAAAATACCATATAAAGATTATCTTCCTTTAAATCTTTCTGGAGATCAGTATTCTACTTCGGTTGGTCATTCGATATTCAACGAATAATTAAATCTTGATTTGGAAAGAGAATATTAGAATTAATACTTTTATCAGATGATTTAAAGTGTGAAAAAGAATTTAAGGTTGCAATACGGTTCAAGGAAGGACAGCAAGGCAGTTATAGCTTCATCTATCACAACTGTTTCAATTACCGAGCGCACGGTTACAGCAAGCAAGTTGCTGTGCACTTCACTGTTTGTTCTTCTTTTCTCTTTAATGATAATACAGAAACTTAAAATCTGTTTGAAGTTAAATTTTATTCGGAAATCTAATTTGATCTGAGAATACTCAATAAAATCATTTTTCCAGTCAGTGCTTACGCGTCAGTCAACAATAAGACGCCCATTCTTCCACATATGTTATTTCATTTGACTCCTCTAACAGTCATTGCACATACTTGATACATCAAAAAAAATTTGAAGGTTGATATTGTTGAGCGTAATCCGGGGTCATATCTTCCCGCTGGTGATATAGCGAAACCAAAGTTATACTTATATATGACGGTAATGTTTACACTTGCCGCTTGCCTGTGGATACGGAACATCTGCCATTCAAGGTGATACATGATGTTTCAATTATTTCGATTATAAATTGATTTAAATGTAAAATAATACGGTTCTAATTGTTTGTAGCATCATTTTAGTTCCAATACGATTTACAAAGTGCATCATCTGATGACAGCGTTGGCTATTCTAAAATCATTATCCTTATTTTTTCATGGTATCAACTATTATTTCGTCTCAGTATATGGACATCAACGCGAAATTTGGGCTGTCATTTATTATATCACTCACTTGTATCTTTTTGCACTTATGTCTTCTAATTGGTTTACTCGAAGTATTTTGTTGTACAACTGGAAACTTGATTTAATCTTTACTTATATTAACAGGAAATAATTACATCTGTAGATATTTTCAAATTGTAACAGTCATCCATCATTCTACTTATTTCATTTGTTTCTTTTTTTGTAGACTAAAAGGTGCGCTCTTATTTGGAACAATTATTTTAATTGGTACAGGATATACGTTTTTCAAGAAGTTTTTAACTGATCGTGATCGAAAGTTGTTTATAATTGTTCTACCACTTCAGGTTAGATCGCTCGGGTAATTTTCGTGTTGGCTTTACATCATTAATAATGTTTACATCAATAAAAATGTCAAAAGTCGACAAGAATTAAAATTCAGCAATACAGTTTCAAATACAATTTTGTACAATTATCATTTTGTCGTAAGATCTAAGTGTAACAGATCATCATGGAATGCGAAATAACAAAGTGATTGTCTGTCACAAGTTGAGAAAAATAAAATTGCTAAGAAAGGGAAATTGATTAGTTGGCTTAAATTAAATAATTTGAGTTGAATTTCATTTTCAATTCGAAAGCTGGTGAAACGTACTTTTTAGAAAAACTGCATGTTAGCTAGATCTAGATAAGATCATCAAGAGTCCTCTTTTGGTGTTTTTTTAGAAGGTAAGTTGGACCTGGCAGTACTATTTCGTAATCTCTTTTAAAATCATAGATTAATGTTTAGTAAGTTGTTCTTGAGGATTACATGAATTCTTTTTTCAGGTAATCGACAATGTTGCAATGATTATCATTGAAGAAAGTGAATTCGGAGAGCAAGGCTATCAGTTCTGGCTACAAATATTTATATTTTTCGACATTATCTGTTGTTTGGCAATAATTCTTCCAATCATTTGGTATGGATCATTTGTTGTTGCATCTTTTATATTTTTTGTACTTGAAGGATTAAAATTCATTTGTTATCAGTATAATTCAGATGAAATTTTTAGTTATACTTGTTAAAATATGACTGAAGATCGAATAAGCTATACTAAAATAAATAGAGCAGGATCGATTTTAATTTGTTCAAGTTAAATTTGATAGAAGAGGTTGGGGTAACTTGATGAAAATGAATTGAAATACACTTTTAACTCGTGGAACAATATATTTCTGTCTGTAAATTGTTCAGATGTTATATTTGTTTTCAGGTCGATGCGTCATCTACAGGAAGGTGCTCGGATCGATGGGAAGGCAGCTTTTAATTTAGAAAAGTTGAAATTGTTTCGGCATTTTTATTTGGTCATAATTGGTTACATCTACCTGACTCGTGTAATTAGGTTCGTCATTGAGGTTAGCGTTTTATACTCCCACTCATTTGTTCATCAAAACTGGTATTTCTTGTTCATCTGTACTGTTCATATTTTTTCACTTTATTTTTCATATCAATCGAGGTTGTTTTTTACTAAAAATGTGGAAAACTCATAGGATAAATATTGAATAGTGTTTCGTATTTTATATAAGAATAAGTTCTGGATCATTTATAGAAAGTATCACATTCCCGTATTTACTTCGAAATGAATATTAAATCTAAATATATTTTAAATTACTGAAAGCTGCTGTTCTTGATTCTATTAAAAAGAAAAAGAAGCCGGAACTTTGTGCCTGCTTGGTGCAACCGTTATAATAGAAGAGAAATTTCAGGCAGTGGTACCATTTAATTATGATTGGGTTACTGATTCTGTGGTTGAATTCTCAACACTTTTATTTTTCGTAATTGCTGGCTATCAGTTCAGACCGCAGGAAAAGAATCCATACTTAAAATTGACTCAAGACGATGACGACGGCGAAGCGTATGTTTTTTCATAATTTCAGCTTAATTTAAACATCGATTTCTTTAGAATTATGTGGCATAATGCTGCCGGAAGCAAAGAAGTACAAAAAGAATGTGGTTAGCTTTATATTCTTCCGCAGGAATTATTTATTCAATAAATTGACATCGTCATTATAAATTATCGCGTTTTCAATTCATTTGGGAAATTAAGTAAGAATTTTTTAGTATTCTAGGCCATTCAACGTGAAATCTGAGACACTGCAATTTTTTATTAATCTTTATAATAAGTGGTAACAATAATTTCGGCAATTAAGATTCTATTATAGCTTAACAAAAAATGGTATTTTCGAGAACATTTCACGTCTGAAACGAGTTTCGGTACGTGATGAAACTCTCGGTAATATACCGGGTACTATGGGTGATGCAGATTCAGAAGATAGCGCTCCGGAAGATATTTTCCATGAGCGAGGAATGACGCCGAAGTCGTCAATACTTTGAACTTATTTAAATTTTTCAGTTGAAAAATGCTGCTCATTTTGATCTAATTTTTTAAATTCCTGTCTGTTAATATTTGAAAGTGGTTATAGAACGAAGATGTTTATATGTTGCAGTGAAGTTTATTCAACAATATGTTTGTTTTCGTTGGAAATCCTGCTTAGATATTCATCACTGAAGTATAGCAATAGGTTTATTTCTTTAATCTCTTTTATTACTCTTTCTTTCACTTATTTCATCTCTGAAATCTTGATTCTCATCGTTATGTCTTTTCACTAATATGCATTCATAAATGGAATGAAGCCTTAAATTCCTCTTCTTTATTATATTATTTTATACGTTTAAAAACTGCAAAATTGAAATCTTGAAACATGATTTGAAATCTCTAGCTATTTATTTCTAAAAGTTATGATTTTATTACATTCTGTGAAACTAATTTAAAACTATAATATTGACTTTCGGTTGAATAAAATCTCTAACAGTTTTTATCCATAGATTATAGCATAATCGTATCTAACATATGTCATACTTCCAATACTCATTTCAGCCAGAGTCTTTGAAATATGAAGAGGAATAAGGACTAAAAATACTTGAGTGATATGATAAGCATTATAAATATTGTTAAATGCTCGGCCATACTTTTCATATAATTCATCGAAACATATATTTGCAGTGTATTTGTTGCTAATTTTACTCACGTTCTAAACAGTTTATGCAAATTTGCTTATGTAACTTTTTTTTCGTTCATAGTTTTTTGATTACGTACGAAAAACTAAGACGAATATACAGAATTAGAGATCGAAATAAGATGTAGTTATATATCTTTATCTTTTAATTTCACGGACTGCAGTTACGGCACAATTTGTTCTCATTTTTTGTATTCATTTTTGCACAAATTGATTCTCATTCATTACAGTTTAAGTGTTGTACAGTATTATATTTCTTGTTTCACTTTTTTCCTTCGTTTATTACGCAATAAATACATCTTTTTAAATAACAATAAGGAATGATCATTTCATAGTTGTTGAGAAGTGTACGAGTGGATAAATGGTAGAGGGCATGAAAGATTGGGGTATCGGGATGAAGTGATTAGGATGGATGATAGGAGTTGATGTGCAGTGTCGATATTTATTGTTTTGTCAGATATTTAGGTTTAAATTAGAGCTTTGAAAGATGAAGGACGACACTTTGCCTTTTTCGAAAATATTTTGTTTCATTTTTGATTTATATGAAATCCGAAAACTAACATATTTGTTTGATTTGGATCGGAACAGAGAAGACGAGCATTCTCTCTTTAAATGTGAAAAAAAAGAATTTTAATTCATATACATGTAATATTGTTTTGGATGCAGTTTCGACGCATATTTTGGTAGTGCATTCGTGCCAAATAACCACGAACTCGACTCTGAAATGAACTTTAAGCAGGAGATTGAAATATTCACAGTTTCTCTTAGCAAACGAGAAAAGAAGAGAGAGATCGTTCTAACCCACAACTTCAGCAGAGCAAACAAGAATTTGCCTCTCCTTCCTTACAGAATAACTGCCACCTGTATGACAACTGCTGCTCGTTGATATCTCTGTCGACGTCGCTTCTTCCGATCAATATAACCACGATAGTATCTCTGGAAACACTTTACTTACTTTACTTAACATGGAAAACACTACTTACTAAAACTGTGAAAGTGTATTGCATGTGAAGTATCAAATAGTAGCTAACTTCATAAAAGCTTTAGAAGTTTAAATTAACAAAGAGGGATTAAGTTTAAGGTATGAAACCATAAGAACCAAAAATTTAACTTATAACGCAGAAATGATAACAAAATCAGTGTTCCATTAGCTCTGTTTGTAAACTTTTTCCAAGCATAAATATGTGGAGTTTCCTCCTTCTAGCAGGTGAATTGTTTTGAAAACGAACTTTATAGCTAAATCTCTGATTCTAGCAATAAGCCTGACAGCAAGGAGAAAATTTATAAGAATATTCTACGAAAATATCACCAAAACTATGCTTTAGTCCGGCAGTCCATTCTGCTCAGATTGCCATGTTACCTGTATTATGGAAGCTGCCTTTGCTTTCTTATTAGCTTCTGAGCGTAAGTTCTTCAACTTCCTTTGCACACGATAGGCTCTCTTAAAATTGGAATTTCACAGGAATTAGTTTTGAATCGAATTAAATGAAAATAAATTGAATGTAACTCAATCGAATAAAGTTTCCAATACATAGTTAAGAGAAATTAATCAAAAAGAGTAGTGATGACAAACCTGTATGGTAATAGCTGCTTGGTGTTGCCGAACAATCCTATCGATTATTATACAACTTCTAAAGATTCGAGAGTTCGATGCTGGAGCCTGGAATATCAGTTAATTCTTTTAAATTTAAAATTGAATTCCGAATCAGTGATCTGCAAAATATCAAATTTCATAAATGGAACTTCGTAGTTGAATACTTCTTGACGTGCGATGAGTAATCTAAATATTAGTTGATAACAAGAATTATCACTGTCAAATTATCAGTGGAAAAGAAAATAGCAGATATGTCAGATCCTTGATGATAGAAAAAGTTTTAGGAAGAGATCTGGCGCGACGTCATGTGTGTTAGTAATATTTTGGTCGAAACGATATTAATATTCATGAAAATTACATTCAGTGTGATCGAAGAGATGAATTGCAAGTGATTATTAGTAATTTCTTATCAACTACGGTTACCGAATTCAATCCTTTAAATTAAAAGAAAATTCAACGAAGTGTTTTGAAAACTTCACAATTTATCGTTCTTTATTTATTTCTTCATAAGCAGTTCACACACTAAAACAGAAAGTGTCCGGAATTCGTTGTCTGATCATAGCAAACACATCCCACTAGGAAATCGTGAAGTAGACGATGATGACTGTCCATCAGTTTTATTCCCGAACAACATTTAAGAGTAATGGATGGATTAGCAATAATACAGAGCGAAGCAAAAAAGAGTAGTTAGCATTTGGTTAACTTTTCTGTGATCATCCCAGCGCCAATACTTCCATCTTACTGAAATGTCAATGACGTATATCATTTTTCTTGTTTTACTCATTCATAGACAATCCTCTTCTCAATTCTTCAAAAGCATATCAATTAGCAGTGTCATAAATCAATCTCAACATTGGGTAATATGATAAATACATTAAGAATATCATTAGAAGAGAAAAAGAAAGAGATTGCTTACATCAGGTAGTTAAAACCCTTTAATCTAATGTAATTGAGGCAAATAGAGAAGCACTATTGAAGTTAGTGGAAGACTTAGTAGACGAAATAATCCTCTGGAAGCAAAACACATCGATCAGATATTGACTTTGTCATCTAATGATTATCATTTCAACTCATAATTTGAAACAGTCTTCCGGCTCAAATTACCCTAACTGCATATGTAAGCGCAGTGTTGTACATTAGGCTTCACGCAGATGTAGGCTTTTTTAATGCTTAACAGTAATAAGCAATGGATATAGAGAAACTAACGTGAAGAACAGTTTATGAGGGTAAACCTAGATTTTTTTGCGTGACGCATGAAGTGAAATCAGTACATTTCTCGCATCTGAAAACTATTCTTAACTACAAATTGAAATTGGATGAGTTAAATTTTTTCTTTTTTTGATAAGTTAAATTCTTATTATTCCTTTTTCTTAACCCGGTGAAAATTTTATCGCAGTTCTAGTAGCCATGATTGAGAAAGAAGAAGAAATGAAAAGTCAACAAACTTACAGCAATTGGCTGAAGCTGCTTCATATCTGTCCTAATAAATAAACGACGTATCTACAGGTAATACGGCAATCGGAATCGAGGATTAACGATTAAAATGAATGTTTTTATTATGTTTTGAGATATAACTCTGGAAACGATCCCGTTTACTTTAAGATAAACGAAATAAATAAATGGCTGACATCGACGCGAGGAAAAGAGAAAAAAAGTGAAATGAGCAAAGAGACCTGTTGAACTTATTATGAATTCGTTAGCTTCTTGTTCGGTAAGCCTTTAAAGCTTGTATTGGCAAAAAATTCTTTCTATTCCATTTACTAAATAAATAAACATGTGTAGTAACATCTAGATCGAATAAAAGTAGTCATTTGAAGAAATGCCATACAATCCACCAATTTATCTACCTTATCTTTGTAATTACTTCGGTAAGCTTATGGAGATAATTATCATGAAACCAATATTTGAAATGAAGACTTGACTACGCGACCTTCCCGCATCTATCATGTTATCATTTCTAACTGCTATGATTACATCAAGTTTTCAGATCCCTTAAAATTCAGTTTTAATTGAAGTTTCAAAGGAATCTTTTAATAATTTTCTTAATTATATATCTAGGATCAAACTTTATCGTAAGCAATTGTTGATAAATCTCCCCAACTTTCCCAAGGTTTTAAATCAAAAACTTGTTGCAATGAAATGTATAACATTGATGTTGATTTTCTCATATAATAACGTCATATTCGATTTATGTGTCATTCCGAGCTTAATAGTACTTCAAAAAAAGCATTTGCTGTCGAAAGGGCATCGGGGCATCGGAGTAGCATCGGAGACTATGCATAACCGATCGAGTGGATCCATTAAGTGAAAAGTGAAAGCCCCTGGAAGATAGTAGCTATGAAAGAATGAATCAGTTCACTAACATCTATGCCTTAGTTTAATGTTGAGATCACATCGCTGTATTGGATGACTTGCACAACAAATCACGGGTTCTGTGTTTATGTTTCCTTTCCCACTCAGTATTTTTTTCTTATAGCTAAAGTGCTTTCTGAAAATTCAATAAAGAATATGTAAAATTTTGATATGATATATCAACTACTAATTCTACAATCTTAAACCTATCCGGTGAAATATGAAGTGTTACGTCATCTTCAGATGACCTATAAACCATCCAAATGCGCACTTCTATCTTGATCCCAAAATTTCTGGAATCATGATGATTCACAAGCTGGTCATAAAAGAATGATGAATGTAAGCTTCTATATCCCTTTTTCTTCAGAGCTCAGTTTTAAAGTACCCTAGTACCTTAGAATATCGCCACTTCCTATAGTTGCAACATGCACAAAACTTGATTTTTATGAGAAATTATGTAATATTAACAAAACAATATAATTTATGAGAAGAAAAAAGGGAAAACGGCAAAATCTGATCACTTCCTGGCTTCAACCATGATGATATGATAACCGAACTGCGTTCTTACTGGTGGGTCAGTGTACACTGGCTTATCAACAGTACTGTTCGGTAGAGCAAACGCTGCATCCTGGAATGCACTTACCATCGATCCACGAGTCATCCAACCGAGATCACCCTAAATTAGTATAAATCATTAATAGCAAAAAGAATAAAAGCAATTACATGCAACAAGTATTCTGAGTGTTCTACCACGCAATTATGTTCTTCGATCCATCCATCAATAACTATTTATCAAAGTATAGAGACACGATGAACGAAAATTAATACAGGAAATGTGTTACCCCCAATTTAGCCTTATCCTCACTGTAATTTGCAGCTACTTCACTGAATTTCGAACCAGACTTCAATTTGTCGATGGCTTCCATTGCTTTTCCCTGCAGTTAAATTTATATACATTACTATTATGTTGCTTAAATGTAATATATTCAAGGGAAAAACAAAAGTACTAAAACATTTATAAGAAGTCAATGGTACCACTATTTCCTAGAAAAAACAACAGGAAAGAAGGATCTAATAAAGGAAAAACTACCTGTTTCTCGCATAAAATATGTCTAACTTTGATTGCTGTACCACCTTTGGATTCCTTCTTTCCACTATTACCTTTGCTCGAAGTACCACTTCTAGTACTGCCCTTACAGTCATTCTTTTTTGACGGCATTTTCAGGCTGCATTCAAGCTCTTAAATAACATCGAATCACACGAATACCGAGAACACTTCCTTCTCTTAATGAAAAAAGCTCTCAAAACCATCCTCAAAATAAATAGTATTTCATAAAATTTCGGATCATTTAACGACACACAAGCGTACAACCCGTTTACTTTCACTCGCTGGAGGAATCTCACAAATCCCTGTAGATATTGTCTGTTATATTTTGGCGCTACAATTTCCCTCTCACAGATTGAGTCAAATTCTATAAAAATACAAAAATAATATAAAAATAATTCGTTCAAGATCTGGGCATAGACTTGACAGAAATCTTGAGATGTGTTTACAAACATTTTCAACGACCTAAATACAAATCTTTCTACTAAAAAATTCAGTTCTGAACATTCGATAAAAAATGTAAATAATGAAAAATTGATTTTTCAAGAACAACTTTGAGAATATCATATAATAAAAAGAAGCTATGAACATTTGTGGATTAAAATTAAATATGCAAGGATTATCACTAGATGTGATCATTAATTTGGCATCATAAACTACATTTATTGCATCAAAATAACTACAGCAAAAATTAGAATCAAATGAACAGAAAATAAACTGACAATTCGAATATTAAATAATTCTGTTTGAAAATTATTGGATTTGATATATGAATTTGCTAAAGCACCTTTTTACTTTTTTCTTCTATGCATTTATGACATCAATCCTAAAAATTCATAATGTCCCGCATCTTTTCAAGTTGAAAACCTTCTAACCGACACTACGGAAACTTTAATGCCAGGGAAAATCGAATAACTAATTCAGGATATTCAGGGTAACTTGAAGAAGCTAATGAGAACATCCAGATTTGAAAGGAACATTTTGAAAATACTGTACAATAACTGTCTTTGCTTCTCGACGAACAAAAAGAGAAAAATAGCAATTGATTCGTTTATCTCCAAAAGCTCAGAGCGGCTAATTTTTCAGAGCTGCAAAATCGAGTACGACAAACTAGCATCTATTTATCAGTTCATATATTTCGCATAGTACAACAGTAGAAAGCCAGTGAAATAACTGAAGCAGCAAAGATTTTACTGAGATCTCCTCAATAAAAGTAGACGCGTTCACTGTTTGATTTTAGAGGCATCCTCGTATGGTAAACATAAAATTCTTCCTTTAGCGAGACTTTCGTCAAGACGTAGGATTACAGAAAATTTCTTTTCTTCAATTGCTTGCAACACAGCTTTCGTCCCACGATATGCTCCATTAATAATCAACATCTCACGTCCCACAGCCGGTATCACCGTTCTCAGATTTTCTTGGCTGATCTTTAGTGAACATCCTAAATTAGGCTGCTAAAAGATTCGCTACATTGTGATCATTTGCCCTAATGATGGTTCTTTACAACGCAAATATACTTCCTAAGCAAAAAATTAATTGTTGATCCAATTAAGATCTAAATTGAAATTATTAATTAAAATTTTAAAGTTAAAATAATTTCAATCAATCACACTAATGATTCGTGAATAATATTAAGTTTTGTATATCATTTTCACCTTCAATAGATATGTAAACTGGCATAAACTTCGGATACGAAGTCATATATAATATTAATAATTCCCAAGAATTCAAGATTTAAATTTAAGAGAGCTATATGCTAAACAGCATACTTTATAAAGTTGTGAACCAGAAAATTCTGTCGGTGTGATCTCTTCATAAGGAACAAAAGTACTAGAAGTTATAAATACGCAATCAAATAAACAGACTAACCGTTCACATCCACAATAGCAGTGAAATCGTCCACTAATTGCTTTATTACACCTTTCGCATTGTAGAAATCATGGCCAAATTTTTTCGTAACAATCTAGAATTTGAAAAATAAAAAAATATATAACAGGAATTTATATTATCCACTTTTCTAGCACCATTGATTTTGCACCAGACAACAACACAGCTATAACCTGAATATGTCATATGAAGATATCTGAAAAACCTTACAGTATTAACCTTGTCAAAACCTCATGTAGAGCTTATTATGTACTGACTCATATTACTAAATACTAGATACTAGATTTTCACTGCAACCGCTTCACAAATTCATGATGTGTTAAAGTCGGATTTATATATATGCTACTATTCATAAAAAGAAAAAAAAATAAATATTAACCTTTACAACAATTCCTTCATGAAGCCAATTGTTTCGTCTATTACACTTTTCCTTGCGGCGTTCCTCCATTTCCATAATTTCATCTAAGGCATTCTTTTTTGGCTTCAAATCTTGCTTTCGATTTTTATTTGATTCAACAATCATATCATCTGGAGAATGGAAATAGATATGAGAGATATGAATGTTTACTAAAGAACAAATTGGAATCATCCAAATCAGGAGTGGTACTTCTAGGAAATAAATATTTATATCGATCATAATATTACCGCAATGCCTTCACTAATGATCGAATAAATTACAAGTAAAGACAGAAAAAAAATAGGTGTGTAAAATTTATACAGAAAAAAAAATCAGTTACAACATGCTATGTCTTCTTTGACAATTACCTTTTATTTCTAATTTCGAAGTTGAAACGTTGGAAATGATATTCTTGTTCTGACGCTTCTCAGATTTGTCTAACATTTCCGGTTCAAATTTCGTCTCTTTTTTGATTTTAGTATCAGATAGGGAGGACTTAGCAAAAACTGGTGTACTTGGTCCAGCAAGTTCCTGTAATCTCATATTAATTAATGAAAAAAATACTGAATCGAAAGCCAACTCGGTGAGAGCTTTTAGAAAGCTTCTGGAATCAATATTTGGCTGATTGGCCGTCTGCTTTCAAGGATACAAAAACGTAATTAAAATCCGAAAATACTTTAATGATAATCCAGAATAGCGACCTATTTTCTACTATCAAATGATTATTGTGAAAAGGTATCAATATCACGTCTACTATCTTTATATTTACGTTTAAGAGGTGAAATCTCTGCGAAATCAACCTAGCACAATAAATATAAATATTCATTTGTTGAAGATAGAAATGTAATTACTACTCACCATATTAGTTGATTTCTTTGCCAACAAAGAAAAAGCAACTTTTTCATCACCACTGGTACGAAGTAATTCCGTGGGATGGCCTTCACTTTCTTCTAATGATTGCTGTTGTTTTGCACGAGCCCTTTAAACAATTGAGTTAAAGGAGGAAATATACCTTATCCCAGCTGGTATTTCGTTCTATTTATCAAAATTTCATTATAATTCATTATAACTTCATCGATAAAAACGAGGGTTGCAAATTCGCTGAGAATTCAAGTAAAAGATATCTAATAATGAATGCATACCTTTCTGCTTGTTCTCTTAACAACTGCTGCATCCGTTCTTCGTCATCATGTATTGCTTTAACCTTATGGAATGCTTCCTGCTTTTTGATCTCTTCTTGTTGGTCAATCCATGCAATGAACCAACCCAAAAGAAACATTTTATTTTATCTATTTTAGAGATTTTCAAACAAATATATGTCATTTAAAATTCCACGCACGACTATAAATAGAAATTCTTTTTTGTTTTCCACAGCAAAGATTAAAATGACCGTTCAGTGAAAAGCGCTTCTTGTCTAGAAAAAGAACTCAAAAACCACATGAAATGAGAACTGAAAACCCCACAAAGGAAAGGAACTATACAGAAACACAAACAGCAACAATACATACAAAGAATAAAGTTAAACCTTTTTCCGTTTGATCAACGTGACATTTGCCGGATTTTCCAAGATAAATAACGAAATTCGTTAAAGTATGCCATTTTGTTGAATTCATATGTGTATGCATTTTATCACGAATGTATTCCTGATAAACTTCATTGGCACGAACTCGTTTCGTACCAAAAGTACTTCGCAGTACCTGGAAGAAATACATCGATGAACTGCTTTTCAAATTTTTTGCTCCTCACGCTCTTCTTTTTTTCTCTCTATTACTCAGCCAAACTACACATCCAAGTAAGTTCCATTCAAGAAACCTGATAATAACTGCAGATAAACTAGATAAGTTCATCAATGAAATAAATTAAATATAAGTTGGTTAGTCAACAATTATACTATAATAAGAATTAATTCATAAAGAATCATAAGAACTATCTCATGAACTTAGTCCACACAAAATATATTTCATGTAGAAGGAAGTGTTCAAATGAATCTAAAAAAGCTTTCTGATCAAAAATTGAAGAAAGATCGACGGAGCGGCAAAAACCAATGAAGCACACCTTCAAAAAATTATTTTCAAACTCTTCACTGTATTCCTTCAAATAAGTGTCTGGATTTTCGGCGAATAATAACAACTGTCGCTGATGAGTTTCACTTGTTAAATGACATTTGAAGCCATTCTGATCGCGACATTGCTTCTTACACATCTGGCAAAACCTGAAGAAATATAAACAGGTAGATTAAAACTAAGGAATGCAAGGAATCTTTCCTGTTTAGCTCATGCATAAATCCAATTTAGTAATACGAACATATCATTCTTTTAATTTACCATCTTAGTTTCTGTAGACCTTTTGACTTGCATCTATTGGCAATTTCCTTCGGTGTTCCTTTCTCATATTTGCCCATTATCCACGCAATAAACGAACACGTACGCACACAAAACGGAATCACGCAGCA
This sequence comes from Cruorifilaria tuberocauda, assembly GCA_013365365.1. Lineage (NCBI taxonomy): Eukaryota > Metazoa > Nematoda > Chromadorea > Rhabditida > Onchocercidae > Cruorifilaria > Cruorifilaria tuberocauda. The sequence goes on from JABVXU010000292.1 coordinate 26,517, forward strand.
ACACGGGCAACCTCTCGACACTTCCTTGCAGCAGGCTTTGGTTTAATTTGCGACAACTGAAAATTCACAATCCCAATGGTATCGTGGAAAAGGCGCAGTTGTCCCTTCCTATCAGCATTGTGTTCCGTCCAAGTGTTGGTAATTTTCGAAGCTGTCTTCATCTCATATATTCGTTTTGCTGTAAAGAGAGTCGAGAGTAAAGAGAGCCAAGTGACCATCTCAATGTGCAATAAAACATGCAATCAGTTTTGACTATTTTCAATTAATCAATTAGCCCATATAAACGGTTTCACTGTAAGTCATCAGAAAGGAGTATGTTTCTTAAGATTGTTGCTCAGAATATTTATGCAAATATGTTCTTTTAAAATTAAAAAGGGATGTCAATTTCTTCTCTTTTTAAAAAATTGTAATTCTCGGAGCAAAATTTGATAAATGGTATAGATGAGAGAATAAAATTTCAATTATTATATTTTCAGAAAAAACTCGTCTCTGACGATTAATCTATGAACTATATAACAGTCATTGAACATAATTAACAGTCATTTTCCAATTGATAGAAATCCTTTTCCACGAGGGCATTTCAACATTTTATGAATCATTGTTGTGATCAGAACTGGATGTCATTCTCTGAAGCAGTTACAAAAAACTGGATTGCCTTTTCTCTTACTCACATCGCCAGGCGTATCTCAGGACGATATTGGCCATGCTGGAATGCTCCAAATGGCATTAAGTTGTTGTGGTAATTTAGTCTGATCCTTTATCCCAAACTTTACTTCAATCCCTGCAGCGTACTCTCATTTTCTGTTTCAGTTTTGTTTCTATTTCATGAACAGAATATGTGCTTAAAGAAAACTACTGTAATCCGGTTGATTTCCGTAATTTAGACCAGTAATTGCAAAATATAACACCGAGTGTTTAAAATTCTATTGACAGTCATATACCTAATTTGTCAGACCGAAATGAAATTTTCAAATTAACACGATTTGTTGGATAAAAGTTGAACATTGTTAACTTCTATATTTTTATTTGAAGATGGCTTGCTGCTGAAATATTTCATTTGCTCAGCTTTTTACGGTTGAATTGAACTGAAATTTGGAACTATTATCACAAATTGATTCAGTGCTTTTTTAACCCTAAACCACAAATTTATGCCAGCTTTTAAAAAATTTGAATTAAACATTGGCTGTCTTATATTTGCCGTACTAGAAGTCCGAAGAATATCGGTCTTGGAAAATACTATAGGATTGATCCAGTGACGAGGAATCTAACTTCCTTGATGAACTAGTTTAGCATCTCGTAACAGTAATGGTACTTTGGAAACTGTTTTCAGCATTAGCTGCATTCGGCTTCTCTTACGAAATATTAAATGAAAGCGAAATTGAAACATCTATCAGGGGTGAATTTCCTTCGCTTCCTTCACCGGCCTGCACACAATCCTCTATTTGTTTTCAAAAGCACTTAATTTGAAATCGTCTCACTTGTTGCCCCAAATTGTTTCGAAATTCTTAGTCTTTGAAACACCAATTTAACAATTATTGACTGTTCTGATACACTTACCGCGGGTGAAGAATCCCTTGATCTGGCTAGTAAAAAAGAAGTGTCAGAAATTCATTTCACATTTCAGTTTTCTTCGATGTGCATGTCATTTTAGTAGGAAAACTTGAATGCTTTCGAAAGTTAATCAACCTCAAAGTGATTCATTGTGGAAGTTTGGTTGGAAGAGACATCGACAGAAATTGGTAGCAAATTTACATATAATCTAATACTTAAAGCGTTTGGCTTGATCGATTTCAGTTCTTTGACCTAGTTTCTAACTTTTTTGATTATTGCGGTTAACATATCCATGCACACTGAACCGTTTAATCATTTTGATCACCCTTTCCTGAGTATCACTCGACCGTCTCCATAAATGAATGATTGCTTAAGTGTCGGTAACAAATTATACTCAAAAATTTCAAAGAAAAATGAAAATAAACGTGATTTCCCACTCTTTGCATTTCGCTATCTGAATCTTAAGGCGTATTTATCAACCCTAATTACCTAGAAGGTGTGTTCTATGCTAGCAAATCGTTCTCCTCTCAAATCCCACTGAATTCCCTTTGCTTTGAATTCTTCCACCTCAGATGGATCAGTAGTAATTAATATTTTTTTTAAGTACTGCAAGTGCTTACTGCTATTTCTACCCAGTTATTTACCTTTTCATCGGATTCTATGAAAGTCCTCAATTCAGCTTCCAACTCTTTACTTATTTTTATTCCAATTGCTATTTTCAACAAGCTTTTTGCTTCAAATACAATGACCAAAATTATTCTTAAAAACTGAACAGCTTAGTCAAAATTTACAAGTGATATAACTGTGAAAGGATAGATGTACAGGTGCTGCTCGGTCTTGTCACTCTGGGATTCACCGGCAGGAAGGTACTGGGTGAGTGGTGTGAAGCTATCTAAGACGAATGCCAAGTTCCACGATTTCCTTGCATTCAGTTGTTTCCATGCTGCAACTCCAGAATCATTAGCGAAATATTCTTTGCGACGATCTCATCTGCTTCATTTTTTGATAATATTGGCGTGATAGTCTGCTTTTTCTGGAAAGATGAAAAAATTTTCCAACTTCAAATTTATAAAATTCTTTACTTCTGATTCTTTGCTTTGTTTTTCTAATTGAGTATGAAAACTTTCCTTTATATCGAAAATAGAGTTTCGATTATTTTTTGATTATTCTGAGAGATAACTGATCTAAAGCTTAGTATCATCAGCTTTTCTCAGGTAATCCTTCATAAAAGACACATGGCAAACAGGTGGTGTATAAAAAGATGACGTAGTCAATAATCACCTGAATTAATTTGAATTTATCGCTATTTTAACTTATTTCTGCTTCCATGTCGAATATTATTGATTTTCACGGATTAAGTTAAATTTTTAATTTTAATTTTTTATATTTCAATTAGCTCCACAAATTGTCTAAATAATTTTTCAGAAAGATCTCAATGTTAATCTTTTCGTTACTTGTCATTTTCAAAGATCGATACGTTAGAAATTTTTATATAACAAATTTAATCAACCAATTAATAAAATATTTTTAAATATGAAATACTTTTTATATTTTCTGGAGAAGTAGAGGAAGAAAACATTCACACGTGAGTGATATTCGTATTCTGACGGAAGGGTGTAAGACAAACATTTATAGTGCTATAATATCTCCTTACCTCAGCATCCCTGCTAATCCGGAAATTTGGGTATGTCATTTTCTTGCGATGTAAGGATCGAAAAGTATTACAAGTTATCATTAAGTCTAAAAGAGAATTAGCACACTAGCAATAGGGAAACAAAGGAAAGAGAAGTTCAAATTTAGGCTTATCGAGCATGAGAAAGTGATCTTCCGTAGAAGTTAGGAAGCTTTTCCGGTTATTCATTCTCCTCTACTTGTGCTGCTAATCAAACATTTTTGTTTGCATACCATACTTTCATTTGGATTGGGAAAGAAAATTAAGGACTTTTCAATCGACTTTTTCCCTATTGGTACTGGAAACCTTTCTCTCTTCCTTTCTTCTTTCTCTCTCTCTCTCTCTCTCTCTCCTCTCTCTTCTACTGCGAATTATGTATGTTAGTCTCGTTTTAGAATTCAAATGTGTTTAAGATGAATAAGCCACAAGACAAAGTGAATTACTGAAACATGGCATTATTATTCGATTTTCCAGTTTTTGGGCCCTACGGTAATCATTGATATAATTAGAGATATTCAGGCTTATTTCACAGTCATTTTGAACTAACCAAGGATGAAATAAGCCATTAGTTGCGCTTGGCTTCTTCTCTCTCCGATCACTCTCTTTGTTTTTCTTGAGGACGTTTCTACTATCGCTGCACAATTCAGCACTTGGGAATAATTATAAAAAAGTTTCAATATGATGATTTCTTTTGTAGCCTGTTCAATCTTCTGCCTTTTGCTTAAAGCTGTCTTCGCGTAAGTGTCCCACGTCAATAACGTGAAGTGAGACTGATCACATCCATCACTTTTGTTAAATGCCTCCCATGACAGATTTGAAATTTGAAAAAGAATTACAGCTCATTTACTGCCTGTTTCGTTTCAATGAAGTTGATGAATTTAGTTCATTTTCAGGTCACACATATTATTCACAGTTGGAGTGAACGAATGGTTTGTAATTTGAAATTAAAACATCCATCTATCGTTCCTAATTTTCTTTGAATGTACTGTGACCTCAATTTCTATTCACCTTTCGTACTCATTAAGTTATAATCCACTATTATTGAATTTCAATAATTTATTTAAATTCCCATCTAATTAATATTATTCGCTAGCATTTTCATTGATAAATGGCTGTTGCAAAGATAAGTGGGATTAGAATGTTCTTTCAACTGCTACCCTCTTGAAAAATCAATCTTTTTCCAATGAGCGAGAAATCAAATCTGCCTGGGAATTTCGCAAATTTACTTTGCTTCAAAACAATTCTATCCATTTTCAATGTATTCATTCAGAAGCTTGAATAATGAACTATAATTATCAGCCATTTTCTGATATATCATGATCATCGGAAACACAACAACAAGTGATTGTTCGCTGTATTTTGCATTAAAATTAATTGCGAAATCAGGCTATCAGCAGACAGCACTAGCAAAAAATGATTTATTCTCCAAATTAATCCTTTTCGATATCTAAGCAATTAAGCTGTCAGGAAAACATTCTTTTTTAGTATGAAAGATTTCCGATCATATCTTCCTACACTCTATCTCACATAATCACTCACAGCTAATTTCATGCAAATCTATCATTTCCCACTTTTTCTCTTTGACCAGCAAAACTTGTCAGTGCGACGTCAGCGGGAATGGTAACCGGTTGGAGGAAACCGGCAAACTCTGCGCTAGTCCATCCAATACAATAATAATTTTAACTGAATGAAACTTATGATAGGTAAGAGTTGGAGAGAATGGAAAGTATAAGAAAAGCCAAATTGGACTGGAATAGTTGAAAAGGATGCATAATTGTTTTAAAACGTTAAAACATTTCATTTTTTCTTTCATTTCGTTGATGATAATTTCTGATTATGGCACTCATCTTTAAAACAATCGGAATATAGCAGAATTTATTTGAAAAAAAAAATTGAGGAGAGAAGGAAACTATTCAAAGTGGTTTAGAGCTTTAAGACATAAAGATGGTTTCTCTCCTTTCACAAAAGTTCAGAAGGGTATCGGTATTAAAAGTGAGATAGAGTTAGGCATTTTAAAACTATTTTTTACTAATATATAGTACCTTAGAGAATCATTTCGATTCGGTTTAAATCGAAGATAACTCCGTTTCAGTTCTATTTAGTTAAAGTTATTCAGTTCTAGCAAGTTCATTCTCCTCCTTCCTCAGTCACAATAGGCTTGAACTTTGAGGAAAACCTTTCAATTCCGCCTTAATGCTTTCACTTTTTCAATTACTCTTTCAAATATTTTCCTTACTTTCACTTACCTCTCATCCCACTTTCTTTGAATTTGTTCAAAGTTATTGTATATGAAAACATCAAATTGATTTTTACTTTGTCCTCTATTTAACTGTCAAATTGTTTATCGATGTTAGTCCTAAACAAGCACACTATTTGAGAGCAGAATTAAGTGCACTTCAAAAACTATTTCCAGAGTAGCTGCACTTCATTTAAGAATTTGAAATCAATTTCATTCTACCATCATCTCATCCACCAGTTTTAAAGAAGCTCCTCGTCTATTTAAGTTCTGTTTTCCTTAAACGCTTTTTTAAATCGATCTAATATGTTCTAATTAATGAAAGTTTGGACCTGAAAGACTGAAATAAAAAAATTGTGCAAAGAAGGAGTAGACTTTGCATTTCCTCTATTCACAATGATTATTTCTGATGATAACATTTACGTTTCCCCGGTATTAATGACTGTATTGTATTTGATGGTGCGGAATATCTTCCATACCTGTTTCCTCGGTCTTTCCGTTTCTTCAAGATTGCGTTGGAATAACGTCGTATCTTCATTTTACAAAGCGTCTCCAACGTGCTACTTTAGTCTTTGCAATTTTTCAGATTTATCTTTATCTAAAATACGTTATTATTATTAAACACTTCATTTTCGTAAATTTACATGTTGTGTAGTTGATTTAAATGGCAATAGATTATATTATCGACAAGAGTGATGAAAAAACTGAGGTAATGAATTTATAAATGCATCATTGTTCGGACTACGATATTTCTCCTGATTACCCATGGAAAAAACAAAGAATTTCGATGATCATTTGAGATGACTCGGGAAGTCTCAATGATCATTTTCAAACCGTTACAACACGATTTACTGAAATAGAGAAAATGATCAGCAAACTTTCTTTCTTCCATTGTTCCCAGCTGTGATAAACATTAACGACAGCAAAGTAACAATAATAATTAATACGTATTAATTTTACATGCGTTGGAATTGTGAATTAATTGGATGAGCGTCGAATTCGAATCACTTTATTATCATTGCCATCGCATATCCCAAACATTGTAGTTGAGATGTTGGAGTGGGAGATTTATTACTAATTTTCCTCATTTAATGTTTTTTATGTTCAGCATTAATTCTCTGGTTTTCCATTAGGAACCTTATAGCAACGTGTTTCGTGGTTCATCGTTCAAAAGTAAGTTCATAGTATCAATTGTTTGTTTAATACGCTCACAGTGCCAATTTATTCTGCTTCTTCTACTATCGGATAGTTAAGCGATGAGCGCCGGAAGTTCTTTCTTAAAAAAAGTAAAGCAACTTGTCAATATATTTCTTTACTGCTTGTAAAATCAGAATCCGAATCGATAACTTCATGTAATTTAAATCCTTTGAAAAACGTCCAAGTTTTTCGTTCTTATCTCTTCTGTTCACTCATATCTTTCCCATCGGGCAGCAAATCCATACTAAGCGAATTTCATTGAATTCTATTAGATCAATATTAACACTTGATTAATCACTTCAAAACATAATAACTGAATGATTGAAAGAATTCTTCTCGGATAAAGTCAGTTAATCAATGTTCAAAAACATGCCGTCGCCTTAGCAGAAAAGTGAAATGTAATATAACAAACAGAAAACTGAGGAAAAGCTGTAGTGAGAGGAAATTATTGCTATCGAGATTGATTTTATCGAGTGATTGTCGATATCACTCAGAATGTCCGTCAGTATTTGTCTAAAATTTCCGCTAGAAAGATCTCTTATCACATCGGTAATTCTTCAAATATTTACTCATTCAGAACTTCGCTGGACAGGTTCCGTTTGACGCATTTTTATTTGTAAAGGAGGGGTTACGATTTAGCAATAAGACGGAACAATTTCTGAACTGGTTTTGAAGATGGGAAAGAAGAGTCAAAGTGACGAATCAAACAGAAACGTATCTTCCGATCGTTCCATTCTGAAACGACTGCATTTTCGCTTCTTCTAATTTATTTCTGCTGTTAATAAATATGCCAACTCTTTCAGCGAGTGATCAAACCGATCACTTCTACCGTAAGGTTGTTCTGAACCGTTATTGTACTACTCTTACTATCAGACCTTATTGTAGGATGGAAGGATATGGAAAAAAGTATTACGAACATTAAATACGCCTGCAAGCGCACATCTATTTTGCTAATTTTATTCGATTACATCGGCATCAACAAAAATGCCTGACGTCTAACAAAGAGCTGGTCATAAATGATTCTGGATCAACCCGAAACTTTTCGTTATTTTAGCGAAGCGTGATAGTCTTCCGGAATGTTAGCAGTAAAAAGCAATTCTTTTTTAAATTACTTTCTTATAGTGAAATCAACATACATAGTAAAATAATATTCACACAATGCTCATTTATCAACTTAAGAGGTTTAATCTTTCCTTTGCTTTATAGTTTTGATCAGATAGCCATCCATCTTTGGTTAGGATTACTTTTTCAACTTCACTTTAAGTATAATAGTATTTAAGCAAAGAGAGATATCGGAAGAATAGAAGACGGAAAAAGTAATCTTTCCTGCTTTCTCTCACCCATTTTATATTAGTCATGAATTTTATGAAATAATTTTCAAATTTCCTAATCAATGCTTCATTTCATTTTTAAATTAATTAACGCTTATTCTGCCTTTAATAGCATCGTTTAAAAATCCTGAAAGTTATGATATATTATGTTTATGAATAAGCACAACATTTTAGGTAACATGCAAAATGCCAGAACAGCACAAACGAAAACCGCCGATCAGTAAAACCGAAGATATGTCAGTTGCAACATCAACATGGTCAGACTGCTAAATTTGGGCAGCTCTCAAGAAATGGTAATGTTAGATTTTAGAACTTATCGTGTAATCACTTGTTAACATACACTATATCTCTCACGTATCCGTTGGCCAATCAGCTAATAATTCACGGAATAACAGCACAGCTAATATAGAAAGATGAATTGGGAGAAAATGTTGTGCTCAGTTTGGCAGTTAGAAAAACGTAGACTTCATGTACCTGACAGAATCATATTGTTGATCCAGAAAGTAGGATTGCTTCATTTGTCTCAATTTGTGAAAGTTTTTAGAAATGACAATGCAAAAGCATGTGATGTAGCTTGAAATATTAGGAGAAATAAATATGGAGGAAGAGACTAATGCTAGCTTCGCCTCCTTCAGCTTCCTTTGCGCACCATATCCATTCATTCCGGTCTTTTCATTCCTTCCGGAGAAGTATCAAAAAATTCCATGCGGAATATCAATCTTTTCTTTTTCTTTCTTCCCTACTGAACGAATAATTTCTCACCATTTCTCTTTACACTGCATTTATTCTATAAATTTTGCATAATATTAACTTATAATATTTACTTTAACGTCCACTTCACTAGAAAATTCAGGTCTACGAAAATAGAAAAGCTGACTTGTGGTAATGGAATAATGCTGAGGCAGGGTCATTATTTATGTAAAACTGTCATACGAATCAAAGTCACTATGATTGAAATATAACAGAGCAAAATGGTTTACAAGTGGTCAGTTACTTCCGCCGCCAGGTGATAATGATACAGATTCAGGTATATACGCCGGTTTGGATAATCAGTTATCTCCGCTGAATATTAATGTTAGTTTTCTTGATGATAAATGGAAAAAGCAGCAGTGTAAGTTTAAAATTCCCGTATATCATGAGCATCTAGCATTTTTCATAAATTTTCCTTATTGAAGGAATTAGAAAGACTTTTGCAAAATCAAATTAGCTCAGAAAATGTAGTTCATTCTATTAAAACCTGAGAGAGTCATGTTTGATAGATAGTTTAATAATCAAACACTTCTTCTGTTGTGATGGCAGGGAAATTTGCAAAAAACTACTTCTCTATTTAGTGTGATAAGATCAAAATGAGATTATCCTTAAACGTGCAACTTGCATCCTATCACACTGAAATAAATTACAATGTATTCGGGTAAATTCAATCAGCACATTCGATCAGGAATTGACCAAACCATGAAGGGACTAACTAATCAACAGTTCAATTATATTGAAAGAAATAATTACATTAAAATAAAAGAGACAATGTTCGACGGCTTTATATAAACTTTTGAATTGAAAAACTCTTATTATTCGATGCCTAGGAAGCTTAAACTACGGAAAAATTGGAAGAGAAGACAAAAAAGTTCGTAATATTACATATTTCATAAGACGTCTAAAATGAAGATAATGAAGAATAAAGGAAAAGGGAGGAAACGGGAGAATTACGGATAATCGGGAATAATGGAATAGAAATCTCCATTGAGGCTGATACTTCTAGTCACTGTAGCCTCACGCTAGGCTTTTACTTTTCCCTTTTTTGGAAAATCCTACCGTTTTCGTATTATTCTTTCTTGTTTATCTTGAAAAGAGTTTATCTTTGCCTGCTGTTATCAAAAGAATTTATCGATGAATGGCTTCTGATTGAATATAGCTTGATACTGATAATTTTCACCTCGATTACTTCTGTTTCACAGGCATTGTTAACGCTGCATTATTGACGAGTACTCACTCTTCTTATCAGCGGTAATAATGATAACTGAGCACGTAATGTTTTTCATTCCGCTTAGCACAAATGCTACTTATAGACTGAGAAGGAAAGGACGACCTTATCACTTCCGCTTAGTGACACGGCGTTCCGCGTGAATTATGTGAGCATATGCCTTTCATATTCATATGTGTTGGAATGAATTTCAGATGAAAAAAGAACGAATTAAATGAAATCTTTTCCTTCAGGAGAGTGCGTGCAAATCTGTTGAAATCGTCAGATGAAAGACGCTTACCCGAAGGATTGCAAACAAATTGCTATAGTAGTCAAACATTGAAGAATGGAAAACAGTGCCATGTCCGATTTGCTGATCAGGTATCACAGAACAGATTAATTCAAATTATCTGTTCCAAAAAATATAGATTAGTTATCTCAGCTCGGAAACGAGACATCCTAGCAGTTATGTTTCTGAATAGACTATAAAATAAAGTTAACATAAAGTGCTCTGTTTAAACGTGCGAAATCTTCCTGAGGAAGGATTAGATCGAAGTATAGTATTCATTCAGAGAACTCCTAAATAAAAGAAAAATAGAAAATTACGGTTGAATTTATCATTTGCATGGCGTATCAGATAATTTATACCGCGATCTCACTACAGGTAAAAGTGTAGAAGTGTGGAAGATATTTTCCCAAAGGAAGAGTTGGTAAGAAACAAATAAACTGAAAACAACTTATAAACAAGAGAGAAAAAATTATCACAATGCTATGTAACTTTCCGTATCACAGGCTCGAGATTTCAGGTTTAGCTCTTCATCCGAAATTGGATTCAAAGAATTAAAACATTTCCTTTTCTCATATTATTTATTTTATTAATTATTATTTGAAAGATATCATCAACCGATAGCGTTTCGTCGCCCTCTTCGACTGGCTGGGACAATACAGATCTGGTGAGTGTTAATAGTTGCGGCAACAATTATTCCGGTTGCTATCTTCATCGTTCGACCACAGGAGTAGTAATAACAACAATGCCGGCAAAGAATCCTGATCAGGTACCACTGAAAGTCGTTAGCAGCAGCAATCGCATCAATAAGTTTTCAGGAAAACAATATACCGCCGACGACCATTTTAGTTTCGGTATCCATTTTAAAGAATAAATTTTGTCTTGCATCGTTTTAGGAACAATGCCAGTCTTAAATCAAAACTGATCTTCCTTACTTTTATCGGATGAATTAATTTGCTTTAGAGAAAAAATGTACTGAACTAATTTCATTCAGATCAAATCTTTTCCACAACCACTTTTGATCCATTCCAGAACGATTTCAGAAAGACAGCACTCGATTGATTTCAGCTAATTAATGTTTCAGTAATAACTTATCACATGGCTGATAAAAGTAATAAGTGGCATCATTCAACTATTTCAGGACACAGGAGCCATTCTCAGCAAAAACATCAACATCAAATCAGCAGATTTTACGAGCAGGACGATAGAGCTTCAGCCCCCCTACCTCAGTCACCACCTAGCTATTCTGTGGCTATGACGGAGCTTAGACGTAGTGATGATCAGCATATCACTCAGTCAAACGTATCACTATGAATTATTTCGTAGTATCAGTATTAAATCATTTGGAATTATTTCTTAATGAGAGTAGGCTTTGAAGTTTACTTCTTGTCTAGCAGTTTGCAGCAATTTAATAATCACCAATTCATAGCATAAATTAAATGCGGTATTTCTGCACAAAATAATGAAAGATATGAGAATATATATTTATTCCCATTCTCATATGCTTACTTAGCTGAGAATCAGTCTTTCACGGTACTTGAAATAACTGATTTTAACCTCAGACATAAGTAAACATGAGCAATTTTTCAAATGAACTAAACTTTTGATAATTAGAACATTGAACAAATGATACTTTAAGTTATAGCATAATATATCAGAATCTTTTCTTTCTTGCAAAAAATGCTTTTAACTTTCTTCAGGAACAACCCTTCCGATTCATGTGGCGTTTCCATAATCGTTCCGTATCCTTACCCCGTGGCACACGTCGTCTACCAGTCGCGTTAGAAATGCGCCATGGATCCACTGATTGTTGCCAGCTATCTCACAATCATTCATCATATACGGTCAGGATGTGCAGAAAATAAATAACAAGTCAAATGATGATTAAAAAAATAGATAAGTCGAAAATAATTTCGCAGATTGGTTATATAGCTTGAGATAAATTCTCATCATAAAATTCTAAATCGTTAAATCAAATTTACTGCGACGATGGTTGCTAATGAAAGAATGGCAGGATATATTATCGGAACCTTAAGTTATAACAGCAAATTAAATCTCTCCTGTTCTGCTCCATCCCGAAATGAAGCGTTAAAAGAAATGAGAAATGGATTGAAAATACTTTGATATTGCTCAAGTTGATCTTCTAGAATACTGAGAAAGCTTTTCATGTGTGTATAGCGAGTCTTCAGGCAGTCCTGGTGGTCTTGTTGAATATCGCAGTTTGAAGTTCAATTAATTAGTTTATCAACTACTGCTAGGAAGTGTCCGATGCTATTATATTAACATGTTGGCAGAGGCAGAATGTTGGACGGTAAAAGATGATATAAGTAGCTGTTGGGAGATTTGTTTAATCGAAATCAGCAGAACAACTGGTATGATATGATATTGAGAAGGCATTTTTCTTGATTTCGATCAGACATCTACCCCTTCTACTGTAGTAAGTGTCTTCAGCAGGTTGAACTAAGAGCTGTTTTATGTGTCAACTTGAACTGAAATGAATTTAATCACGAGACTTTTTGTTGCAGCCAGAGAATGAAACCACCATTACTGCTCATCCATTACGTAGTGTTGATAACCATAACATGACGGAGAGAGGCGGCAGTTCACTTACTAACGGTATACGCTTAGGTAGCAGACGTCGTCTTCCAGATTTGCCAAGTAATTATGCAGCATGCGATGGAGATATTGGGCAATCTACCTTTAACAGGCAAAGGTTTGTGAAATATTTCACTTTCACCAAGAGTTCATAGGTTGCAGAGATAGAAAAACTAATCTGCCTCATTCCAGAAGATGATTAGACTGAAAATTTCATTCTGTGATAGGACAGCTGTGAATTAAGGAAGAAGACTACAGAAGAATTTATCGATGGAAGAATCCTGAATTCCTTCCTTCTAAAAAGATATTTTAATTACGGATGATAACTGCTCGATTATGGGGTGAAGAAGGGAAATTGCAGGAGAGGAAGAAAAACAAACCGTTCGCAGAGTGCTGCTCGTCCGCTCGATTCTGGAATGACCAATGGCTATAAGAATAGTTGCATTCCTGCGCTTCATCGGTACATCTCCACCTTTCCTTTCAGTTTTATTCGAATAGATAGTCTTTGGCTAGCAAGCCTAACAGTTCCTTTGAAGAAATGAATGGAGTGACAGAGTAAGAAACTGAATGAGCCATCTGCAGGTCGCATTTACCGTGTGTTCGAGCCAAGCTGATTGCTCTCGATCACGGAGGTTTGAGAATTGTCCTTGTTGAAAAGCTTCAGCCTGGTCCATTCGGTTTTTATATCGCTACTGGAATACTTAACCAGAAACGTGGTATGTTCTTTTTCTCTTGTGCGACAAATATTCTCTAAAAGCTGAAGATTCGGAAAGTTAATCTAACTTCCAATTACTGGGGAAACAGTCTTCCTAGCATGTAATTGTTTTAAAAAACAAGTTTTAATTTCAAAATTAGCCAGGAAGAGGGAGAGAGAGAGAAAAGATAGAAGGTTATGACTATTGGAAATCACTATTAAAGTGGGGGAAATACAAACAGCCGATATTCTTTACTGAACGACTTGTCTTTAACTTTCTTTCATTTATCTTTAAAGCTCGAGTTCTCTCAGGAATCTTCATCTCTCGCGTATCATTATCATCGTTGGCGCCAATACTATCGGTAGGTGATGAGATTATTTATGTAGAAGATAAGTTGGTCAAAGGCGAGAATTTGGAATATGTTCAGGCGCTGATTGCTGGCAAAAGTAGCATAAGGATTGCTCTTCTACCAACGGTTGGGTCAACTGATTGTTGAATTATGTCAGTACACGTTTGTACAGAACTTATATTTGTTGAACAAATAAGATCGTGCACTAAACGCCTAGTAAATATACATCCAACTTTAATCTTCGCAAATGCCTTTTGTATGCTTGTTTATATTTGATATCCGATTTCTGCACTGTGTTTCTCCCAAGTGGATAAGGACTTAGATCACTGAGATACAAGCACATTTATAACACATTCATGTCTTGCTATTTACATTTTATTGTATGACTTCTCCCTTCCAATAAGAACCAGTTTGTTCGTTCGTCTGAACCTTCTCGTTTTTCTCTCATTCCAATAAAATTTCTAATAATTATAATATTGCCCATTTCTCTTATCATCAGGGAAAGACCAATTGGTTGATATGACCGCATATACATCCTTTCTCAAAGTCTACTTTTCAAACTGTTCACTCACTACAGTTCTCTACATGAAAATATAATTAGCGAGAGATCTCCCAAAGAACGTTTAATATGAGAAATCACATCTTATCAGCGTAATGACGCAACTTCACAAAGTTGATCAAACTCTTAGTATTTCGACAACTTTCACTTCAGTAGCTGGCCCAATGGACCATCACACCAACCACTGATTATATCAACCACCGACCGTCATATCCAGTAGATGTTTTTTACATGCAATTATGCAAGCATCCCTAAGAAAAGCTTGTTCACTCCCTTCCAGAAGGAATTAACTAAAAAGTTGCTCCAAAAAACTAAATGTTCTTTTTAAATTATTTCGTTCTTGTATTACATGCTCAATCATTTATTTGCATATGTTATTTTACTGCATAACTACTAAATTCTTCATTTGAACATCATTAATCTTCATGTATTTAACTCATCCTTTGTTTTTGTAATACGTATGAAATATTGAGAAACTTTTCTACTTCAACGCAAGAGAGGTCAACTTAAAAAGTATCGCGCAGTGCAAAAGCCTACTTTGTTGCACAATGAAAATCAATAAAGAAGCTAGAACCAAATTTTGGTAACCACTACATTCTTCATTTAAAATATCATAAATCTATAAGTATTTAATTCAATTTTTGCAGGTAGGTTTACCTTTCAAAGTATAAATTATGAATGCCTTTTTTTAAACCATAAAGCACCATCGACGTTACGATTGCAGAATAATTGGAATATATAAATTCTTATGTCTATAGGATTCAACAATTTCGAAAGACATCGTAAAAATTTATTCCCTTTTGTGAAAATTTACATACTTAACAAAAACCCAATTATTAATCATAAAATTCAACATCATCGTCTATTTTATATTAGTAACAGTTTCATTGATTGCCTTAGCAACGTATTCAACATTTCCTGGGTTTAGTCCACAAATATTCATTCGTCCATTCTTTAGCAAGAACACTTTATGTTCCTTGATAAGATGATTAACTTGTTCCACTGAAAAATTGCATCAATAATGTAAATTTTGCCGCATTTTCAACTTCAATGACAACTGTATCTCCTGTATGTCATTTCTTCTTGCTTCTCATCTCCAAATGCTAAGAATTTTCAGGTGTCCTCGCTCGCCAGGAAAAAAAAAAATAGTAAAAACCAAAAATAAAAACGCACCATTAAGACCACTGAATGAAAACATTCCAATTTGTTGTGTAATATGCTCCCATTTTCCAGGAGTACTAAGTTTCTCAAGTTTTTCTCGTAATGCTTGCCGCATACCTTTTATGCGTAAAGACATTGTCTAAAAGATATTCTAATACGAGATCATACTCACTATTAAGTAGAGAAATTATACTCCATAAATCTTCAACTTTATAGCTGGCTCGGTGTTTGAAATAAAAAATAAAACTGCTTTTCATCGTAAAAACCTGCTCAGCAAATAAGAGAAATGTATTGTCCATCTCTCCTTTTAGTTCGATATATAAACATGCTTACGATTGCAATTTTCGTCTGTGCAGAGTAGAATCGTTTTTAATACAAAGATGATATTAGTATCATTTTTTGAAATCCCAACTTCATTTTCGTCGCTATCATTATAATAGTCCGATCATTCCAATCAATACCCCATCTTCTAGTGCTTATTCAATTAGGCTCACCATTCCTGCAACAACAATGAAAATTAGTAACAAATAACTAACCTTTATAGCATCATGCCATTGGACACACATACTCGGCGATGTTAATATCATATGCACAATTCTTGCACCATGATTGGGAGGATTAGACCAATTAGATCGAATAACTAATGACATCTGTGATTTAAAACTTGTCAATGCCAACGGGTCTGATACTACAACTGTCAGATTACCAACTCGTTCATCTGAAATCATCCGGAATTTGTGAAAAATATCGAAATGAATAGAAAGTCATAGATGTTAAGTATTTCGCTAACATTTTTAATGGTACTAAAATCCCAAGTAATCATGTAACCAATAATTACAAAAGGATTTACTATAAAGGCCAAAATTCTTCGCGAATGACTGTGCGCAAAAGATCTCCAATCCTTGCTCAACAAAGTATCGCACAGCCCAGGCGTCCGCATCCAGATCACCAGTTGCGAAACCTTGATAGGCAAGATCGAAAAATGGAAAAAGCTGTTTTTTCTAAAAGAGAAAAAATAGACATATGACTGGGACATTTCGGATTTCTCAGATTTCTTACTACAGCTTACAGAAAAATAGTCGAAGAACCACTTGGAAATGTGTTCAACAACACATGCCTTGAGAACTTCCGCAATCTGTTTCCACTGATCATGAGTCGGATCCATACCAGTTGGATTGTGAGCACAGCCATGTAAAACCACTACAGCGCTAAAAGAAAAGCAAGCAACTTTGTTCTAGCATATCTAAACTTTTTGAATTGTCTCAGTGCATAGCTCCAATTTATGTCACATGAAGTTTAGGTCTCCCATTTTTCCTCCATCTTAAAGTTTCTGTCCTACACTCAGCAATTTTTTTGCAGAGAATTTTTAATTAAGAAAAAAAAATAGAAAGTATGGAATGAAATAAGGGAAAAAAACTAAACAAAAAATGCCCACTTCTTAGGCGCAGCTTCAAGATCGGCCAGCATGTCTTTCATATTAATACAACGATTTGTTGCATCCCAGTAACGGTATTCACGTATATCCGTAAAACCAGCTCTTTCAAATATTAATTTATGATTACCCCTGAAAAACTCTATAAGTAAAACATCTGAATTATTCCATTCTTCTTTTTCCCACATTAACATAAACTCTTTCGGATGGAATGACACCATATTTTATAGTTATTCAAGAACTCGATAAAATAGCATGCATTATGGAATTAATACCTCTGCAATTTTTAAGATTTTGTACTTCACACTTTTGCGGACTATTGATTACTTCGTGAAAGGTGCTAAATGAAAATTCTTAAAGATGTCAGTGGTACAATGTAAAAGTGTGGTACGATCTATTCACTAGTTTAGAAAGAACTCATTACAGTAATTATTAAGTTAAAGTTTAACTTGAGATTTAAAACAGCGAAACTTTATACTTCTGCCTCAAAATACAAACTTCACAAGCAACATATATTTATGGCAAAAACAATTTTTACTAATAACTCCTCCTTTTCGTTCCAAAACGAGCAACTTCAACGAACAAAGCGATTCTTCGTGCTATTAACAATGAAGAATGCAAAACTTACCAAGTTGGTTTGGAAATGTAAACCGTTTTCATTTTCATGACAAAACTGAGAAAATCAGCTCCAGCTTTTAATGATCCCGTTCCAGAGAGACACTGAATACCCGTCGCCTAAAACGAAGAGATGGTTATTACTGTTTTCTAACTATCTTATAATTAACACTTAATAATTTCTATATTCCGTGATTTTCTTTTCAAGAGCATATAATTGCCTGAAACTTATAAGTTGCCCATTTGAACTGCACAGTTTTAAATTCTCAAATTACAGACTTTTCCAGCCTTGATGGTCGGTGAATTCTTCCCAAGAACTAGTTCGACTGCCGCGTTACAGAACGGCTCGTAACCAAGTACTGGTAAATATTCATGACCCATATCATCTGCAAGACGTTTCTCTGCTTCACGCACCACTGGTAATACCCATGGTTTACCTTCTTCTGTACGATATGCTGAAAAGGAACGCAAAAAATATCAATAAATATGAAATAAAAAAGTTTTCAGTAAAATTTAATATCTACAAATAATTTTCAAATGATCTCGACTTTCTCCTAATGAAATTTAGCTTACCTCCAATAGTTAAGTTAACTTTATCTTGCGCTGGTTCATCTTCGTACATTTTATTCATGTAAAATACCTCAATAGGAGGTACAACTTTTATGTTCTTAAAGAAAGATGCCATTTTTGTATCCTGCAAAACTGAAGAACGTCATATTTGCGAAGAGAATTTAAAAAAGGAAACAGAAAACAGATCCATAGGCACTGAAACAAAAAAGCTTCAAAAAAGAAGTCCAAGATAAACATGGAATTTCAATAATGAGAAAATTTGTCGAAGAAACTGTACGCAATGGTCGACTGAAAATTATAAGCAAAACTAAGAATTAATGAAAAGTAAAGCAGTCCATATGGCCAGTTAAAAGTTAACACTAAGAATGATCACCGAGAGATCGGACTTTCTACTTGTCACTTCATTCAGAAACAAAGAAATTAGAGGGAGAAATTAGGTTCGCCGTGTTTCCGGACAAATGGTAAATGACGGGGTACGGCCAATAAAATGTGCTGAGAGCAGTTTGAGCCAATAAATTAATGAGTGAAGAAATAACTGCGCTTCATGTACGGAAGAGATGGAAAGAAGTGGATGGATTAGCGATGCTTTTGTATTGTATTTCAGACTTAGAGCAAATGCCAAGCCATTGGTTGCTTTTATACTCTCAATAAAGTGTAGCGTATCGTTCAATTAACAATATGAATCGAAGTCATTTCTATTCACGTAATACATGCTGAGGCGGCCATAATCAGAACTGTCCCAGACTACATTTAGATTTTCATCAAGGGAAAGTCTCCTAAACCCCTTTTCTAGCACATACTAGAGAGAAAAGAAAATATATCTGAGAAACCATTTATTGATGGAACATGAGAAATAAGCCTAGCTTTGCTGGAAGTTTTTCGCAATTTGTACTGGGAAAAAATCCAAGACTTATTGGAATTCGACTCCAGTTTATGGTCATGGAACTTCCACTCAGCAACCGAGGGAAATTTACCCGCGCTCTTCGACTTTTCAACGTTATAGTAAATATCTAAATAACGAAAACTGTTAAATAATCTATAATGATTACTAATTATTACTAGCTGTACTCGGCCATGCTCCTCATGATCGAGTATGTCTATTGTAGACAGTCTTAAATTTTCAAATCAATCGGAGATTTTGAAACGCTATTCGTTTGTACGAAATTTGAAATCTCCGAGAGTTCTCACTAATTATTTTCAAAGTTGGACACAACGCATACAATATGCATATGCTTTTATGGATTCATCATCTTAAAATTGGACTGATATCCATTAAGAAGATCCCACGAATGACCGGATACTGAAGGTATCGCGACATCGATGAGTTTGTGCAACTTTTGTCAATCTTTGTTTCTTCGATGAATAACAGGTACCTCTAGGTTAGAATTTGATTGCAGACTGTTATTCTGTAGTTGGAACATTGGATCTTACTTAGCACGTATTCTTCGGCGAACGATTTACGTTCGAACACACCGAAGACGATAGACTTCTTTAATGGTGGAGAAACCGCAGCATATACTTAATTTATCATTATTATTATACACAAGGGATAAGCTACGATGAAAAATAATAGATATCTACAGGTAAAAACAGCACCGGCCATGTTATCGCACTATTTCAAAGGAATTAATGAAACGATGGTCGTTCATAACACCGAAAATTTCGCATTACCTATATAGACAGAGAAGGACAGGAAAGTAAAAGTTAAGACGAAGAGGAAAGCAGCTACAAGGGAAGTGAAATGATGCAATGATATTTCAACTGGACCTGCTAAATGGCCCAAATATTAGCCAGAGCAAGCATTCCTGTCATCGCACAGGTGTCACCAGATAACTTCAACAGTAAGCGATGACTAAACTGAAAAAACTTTTCATCGACTTTTAATTTGGTCTCATCAGCTAACTCATTTAATTAGGCATTGAACTCATTTGCTTACTCATTCTATCCTAATCATCTATTTCGCCTTTATCACTTTCAGTTTATCGTGCTTCCTTCTACGTCATAAACAATAGTACGTGCGTGTTTTCCAAGAAATACGTTCTATTTAACTAGCCTATTCATCGAATCATCTAAACGCAACAAATGACGATTATTAATTGCTAAATATGCTTGAATAGAGTCTGGGAAGCACGTGAAACAGATGAGCCATATGTCACGAAGTCAAAGTTGGTAGCCGTTGGAGCAGCTCTAAGGACTCCAAAGTGAGGGCTACAAAACTGATCAGGTGCTCATCCTGCTGCTGAAGTTGAGGAAAATCTGAAGTTAGATTATAGATAGTGTACGGGTTAAAAGCACAGCGGTGAAAGTTGCCAAGTTTAGCCACTTAGGGTATTGAAGGAGGCTTTCTTCATTGCACTGAAATATCACGACAACAGGAAGAGGTGCCGGAGAAAGCAAAGAAAGATCGACTGTCTCGTCAAAAATTTTCTGCAGGCAATTGATCATTGTACTAATAGCGTTGTGGGAAGAGAGACGGTGGCGCGTCCAAATTCTCACGGCGTAGGATCGATCTATCGCGACAAGTAGCAAAGAAAATGGCCACACGCAGATCAGTGGACTACAGCAATGAGTATGGCATGCACGGATGGACTCCCAGGCCCAGGCGATAATTCTCGCGGGCTGCCTGGTAGTAGACCGTGAGGTATGCGTCATTTCCCGGGGCAACTCGGGGAGTAACGCGCACCGTCCCAAGCAAGAATGCATCACACCAGTCAGAGGCAGTTTCTAGGCTAAGAATGGGGTCAAAACACAAGCAACAGCGTGCAGTCCTCCACCTCGCAAAACAGTTGGATGGAACATATTTCGGACACTTGCGCCAGGTTGGGCCCGACACCTCCAAAAGGGTGTCGGACGCCATTTTCCATCGGCATCGTGATTCACAAGACATTTCTTGGCCTGACACTGCTACCACCTCACTTAAGTATTTCAAATAATTGCTCCAGCGTTTGCATTAATTTCAACGGCACTTAATTATGATTTAACTAAAGGACAATGATTTTCCCTAACGAATTAAATTGAATTCATTTAAAATGGACAAATAGAGATGGTGAAAGAAGAGCAGGAAAGCATTTACTGAAATTATTTGGACGTGCAGTATTTTTAAGTTGGAAGAAACAATTTAAGGCAAATGATCGAAGTAAATGAAATAGTCAAATAACTGAGATAGTAACTTCTCTTCATGATCCGTTGATATCTTCTTTGGAGGACAACATCAGCAGACGATTCATTTCTTGAAACAGGTAATATATTAGGGAAATTGAAAATACAATGTAATTCAGTTGTACATTGACTTTAACAAACCATGAACAGTATACCGCACCGTTATTATCGTTATAATCGGCAACGGGAATTACTACTCAACTTCTTTTGAGTTAACTTAAGTTTATGAGTACGACAAGAAGATCATTTCCGGCTAGTAATTCTTTGGGACCAAACAAACCGCGAGAAATGGTATCATTAGCATGCCAACCGTTGATAATTATTGTAACAGTAACAGTATCGCAGTAAGACAAAAACAGTGATAGCAGGCTTTTCTAGCAGTATTACTTTGTCTGAGCAGCCTGACCTTTTTGTTACTTCTCCCAACGACTCTGCACAGATGGTAACTCCTTCCATATGACAGCAGGGTGACATGTATTTTTTCGATATTTCGAATAAGTCCATCGAGATATTGTACGGTGGTAAAACTGATCTCTCATTCTGCACTTCGGAACTTCATGCTACAGCAATAGAAATGTTTGCATAAATGGGTTACCATTCCCGCATTCATTGCCATTGAATGTACGCTTGTGCTTTACAAAAGACAACCAGAACGAGCCATTAGATGAAAAACTGAAACGACTTGCTCTTCTTTCGACAAATTCGACAACATCCATCATTTCATTCCCCCTACTACAATATGCAAATAATGCAAATAGGAAATGCAACATCAAGCATGACACGGGAAACCATGCGTTAGTCTGATGACCGAAAGCACTCATCTCCAGCGTTCTCATCCGATTGTCGCGTGATGACGCATCCCCCAACCGTCCATCGCATGCATTCTTATTTTCATTTAAAAATTAATATATCTTCAAACAGTATTAGTATTAACACCGCACACATATTCAGCAACTAAATCGTTTGACGAGGAAGAACTGTGCCGTTGAGAAACTCTCAAATTTTCTATTTCTGATGAATCACATCAATAGAAAAATACAGAAGACATGAAGTGCTCCTTATTCTTTCAAAAAATTTTCAGATGAATCAAATTATCAAATATTTGTTTAGTGTTTAATGATACTCACATTAGCAACAAGCATGATTTGTTGCAATTCAAACTACTGATATCAGATGACAGAAGTAGTAACGCAATTTATCAAAAAATCGTACAAGATCAAACAGAGTTGTATCCACTTCAAAATTGGAAAAATAATTTAAGAAAATCAAAGTTGAAGAGAAGAGCTGGTGTCATTTATCGGTCTAAATAGCATTAATTACATGATCAGTGCTGTATGCTCTCATAAATCGTCCAATTCGCTCTCTTTCACAGAACATCAAGTGATACCTAATACACACCAAACTAAATTAACATGAGTTCCCTGAACGACACTAAACCATCATCAAAGATAGAAAATATGGATAAAAATTACTTCTTAATTTCGGAATATTCTTTGACAATAAAATTGGAATGATCGCACGCGACTTATACTCATTATGTACTATAATGCCTTTTTATTCACTGCTTCACCGTCATTAGCTGTGATAATAAGAACTGTAGAGAATTACCCAATACAATCTTAAAACGGAGCTATTTGAAAACTGAAACGAAGTAATTATCACGTGCGCACCTGAAATCTTCCAGCTTTAGTGATATATTTAACACCTTTGAACGGCTTATACTTCTCCCCATACAAATCCAAACGATTCACTTTTAAACCTGACACAGCCAATTGATTAATTTTGAAATATACAGTAATCGGTGGCGCTTCAACATTTGCTGTGCCGCTCACAGACACCTGGAATTATCTAAATTCAACATCCAAACTTTCAATATTCAAAAAGAAAAATGTGCCTAAGCCACATATTTTTCAACGGATTAATTCAAAAAATAATAAGTACAATAAGCGTTTTCAGTTTTTCAATTCTTCTTTTAACAATTTATTCAATTGGATTCATCTCATAAAGCAAGACTTGATGAAAAATAGCTATCAGAAAAACCGTATAACCTCATCCGTGCAAATTTATAACAAATTCCACGTGTTAAAAAGTTAAAAAGTGAAATTGGTTTTCCTTCCAACAATTGAAATGAAGAAAAAGTGTTTTGTAAGAGGCTAAAGGAAAAAATAACATACAGTTCCTTTTAAAGTTGGTGGTTTGCCCAGCTCAATCTTTCCAATATTCCATTGGAGTAATTTCGTCGTCGGATCAAAACAGCACTTTCCAGTACTCGATATCAACATACAATTTTGTACCGGCTTCGGCATTGTCATTTCCAGAATAACATCTTCCAACTTAAAATTATAATTATTCAAAATTGTTAACTATAACAAATAGAATTGTCGTCACAGTTCATTTCACGCATTTTTCACTGCATTCCCTGTTATCATTTTATCAATATTCGCAGAGGAAGCTGATCATAATTTTGAATAAATTTAGAAAATGTACTGACAACATATTTCATTCATATTGTTCTCCGTGAATTTATCCATCTGAAAACTTAAACAACGAACTTCTTTTAAAAGTCCATGAATAACGGACTCTCATTCATACCAATTCCTTCCGTCATAATTTTGATAAAAGTAAGAAATAAAATGATATAAAAATGGCAAAAATTAAAACTAAGACGACAACTCCTACCACTTTACCCATACTCTGTTTTGGACCAACTGTTAGCTCAACTCGTCCAGTAGTGCCCGGCTTAAGTGATATAGTGTGACGCACATATACCGGTATTGCAACCATACTGAAAATAAAGAAAATTTTTTATGCAAAAAGGCATGAAAAGAACAAAAAATAGATTCTGAAAAGAGTAAGAATTTTTCCTAAATAAAACAAAAATCTAAAAATTACTCAACATGAGGATAATCTGTTCACAATTTTCTTCTCTTCTTTGATACAATGGCATATTCGACAGTTTTATTCGAAGTGTTGTAAAAGGTTTATGCTGTTAACTATAGGACATTCTATTCGAAGTCAAGCATTTAAAAATTATCCAAAAAAAGGTTTCGTTACCAATAACTTACTTCTGTGAACCAATATGATATGAGAGTAGGCGGAAGTTCCCATCAGGTGGCACAAATGACAATACTCGCTCATTCTGTTACGTTTATGGAAAAAATCAATAAAAAATAGTATTTGAATATCTGTTAAACAACTTTTGTAAACAATTGTTTATAATTTTCAGAATGAACCAGATGTATTGTTTTCTATCAAGCTGATTCAAATGATTGTTTTTTCCCATGTAAAAAACTCCAAAATAAGTAAGAGAATGAAATAATTAAATACTTACTTCCCATCGTTTGAATCGTACACAAGGATGAAATGAGACATCGTCTAACAATCTTGGATTAATTAATGACATCGTCAAATCAGGCATGCCGGAAAGTTTACAACAGCAATCTATCTGAAAAACAATTTCCATATATAGACTTCTGTATTTCCACTTCATCGAATACTGGAAATAAAGAAGAAAGAGAGACATTAATGATCACAACGTTTTAAATAAATTTTTTGATATCAAATGGAACCATGAATTAATATATGAGAAATATGCAGAGATGGCAATAAATAATTCAGTTGGGAAAAGTTTAAATTACTAACGTATCCTTGTATTTCAGAGAATACAGTAGCACCTTGACGGTCAATGATGGCATCAATTTCCTCAATAACATCAAAGTAAGCTTCATTGTTTGTATATTTGACATCAGCTCTTCTCCAAGGTATATTTGAAAGTTGTCCAGTTGGCAACACTTCCGATACATTAGTTCGACCCATCACCTACGAATGAAACTTTTTCCACAGGAAATACCATAATTTTTCTCCTTTCACGATCACATTTGAGTTATTTTGTGCTTGAATCGAACATACATACTATCAAAAAAAATTGCACAATTTCCGGATTTTCTGGAAAAAAAAATTTATTTGATGGACTCACATAATCATTTAATATTATTTGCAAAATTTACTTGGTTAGCGATAGTTCGAAGGAAATTAGGCGGTTTGATAAGCTCTTGCAAAACGTTCAATTCTGTGGCCAATGGAAAACCATTATCAAGCATTTCATCTAACAGCTGGAACGAACTTACATATTAATAAAAACAACATGAGAAATATAAATTTGAGATATCTATCAAATGCAATGATGACTCGATGGAAAGATAAGCAATTTCTATCAGAATGTAATCAAATGAACCATCAAACAAAATTATACGAATTCATTCCCACCGGCTCATTGCTCATACATTATGACGGTGATGCATAAACGATGAAAAAAATTACTTCAAAAACCATGACACAATTTTCCTTGACTGCATTATCGGTGAATTCTTCGAAATATTCCACAAATGTAGCAATAACGCGATGCAAAAATTCGATTACCATTAATGGTGGAGCTATAATTTATCTCTTAATATACCTGAATATCCTATTCTGCACAAATAGTACAGATATAAAATGCGATGAAATAAAGCTCAAAAATCTTTGTTTTTAGCTTTCAGATTATTTCTACTTTTATCAGATGATAACCGAAACCACTATATAAGTTAACTACTAGGAAAACTCAGATTCGAAAACAAGAAACATTTGACAGTGACACGTATTTAAAAAAAAACTAATCAGAAATATATTAAGTGGAAAAATAAATAAGATATAAGTCACTAATTCCAGAACCAGGCACTTGGCATCTTCTCATGAATTACAAAATATAACCAACTTTTCTTCTTTCAAATTAAGCAGACCTTGAGAGGTTTACATAAATTAAAACTGTAAATAATAAAACTTACTTTCCGACACAGTTACGGCAAGAAGGTAAAGATGGTTGTGGTAAACGCTGATGAGGTAATGATGAGGCGTTGATATAACTGGTGGTACATCTTCTGGGTAGGCTGCCTGAAGCTTACAATAAACTTCCATCAAATATTTTCCATCCTTCTCCTATCCATATTTGAATATTTCATTATAAGTGAGGTAATAATGTCTGTATCGGAACATATCATCCATAAGAAACATAAATATTGAGGATATATGCATTCCACACATTAACTTCATGGAAGAATAAGCTAATAAATCATAGTGAGTGAATATAAAAAAAGCAATTAATGTTGAAAGAGACAAGAGTGAGAAGGGTTTTGCACATAGTGATTAATCTAATCCGAACATCTTTTAAATTACCTTTTTCTGGGCTTCAAAAAAGTAATCACATATCGATCGGTGAATAATAGATTTCCAGTGTTTCTCGAGAATAATATCTCTGAAACAAGGAAGATAAAATGATGTTTGGAAAGAAAGAAGAGATGGAGGTAGCAGACATAATTAATCTTAACAATTAGTATTTGGTTTCTTCAACAGAAGATATATAATTGATTCTAAGTTCATACTAGATAGCAATGCTTCCCGATCGCTCTCTTTCTAATTACTCCACCTTTCATATCTCCATCACATTTACACAGGTGTTGCTCGCAGTACGTCTACCGCCACGGCTCGAATCTACTAACCATTGCTAACAAAGCAGCCAAATTCCTCTCAAAGTTAAATTGCATTCTTAGCCATCATCAAAACAGATTACACGGTATCCTCTATTCTCCAATTCTTGTGGACCTTATATTATATCAATTATCGTTCCCTTTTTCAGTTAATTTTTTGCTTAGTCTGAAATGCTGAATACACTCATCTCTGGCCATATTATCTTAAATAAATTTATATTTTGATAAATTCTATCATTATTTGATTTCCAGTCATGGCAACTGAGATTCAATAAGGCGAGCCATTCCTCAAAACATTTCTTCCTTCTTAGTTAAACTCACTTCTCCATCAACCAATAATTTTCAACAATAATATTCAGAATACATAAATCCTTATTCATAACTACTCGTAACAAGTCCGATATGGCCAGATCGGTCAACTTTGGTGACGCTTCATTTCGGCTAATACTACGTTTTACTTCTTACAACAAAGCACCGATCTCACCCAAATCACTTCCACTTATATCTCACTATGCTTGTTGTTATTTTCGGAAATACTTTTCTAGATTTTGCTAAGTTTTATCATCCTGTTCCTTTTCTAACACGGTTGACGTGAGAGCAGAGCTGATAACCGTAGTGCATATTCCCATCATTCCAAATTGCTTCTAATAAAATTAAGTAAAAAGTTAAAACTTCAGGGTCACTTATAGAATATTTCGAAGGTTCAGATTAATAGAAGGTAAAAACAGACTATTTTAGTTATATATCCAGATTGCTAGCCAGAAGCAATTTATTAATGACAGTAAGGGAAACGAAAACGTCTGCTGCATGTTCTAAATTTCAATGGAATTAATGAAAGCAAAAGTTAACAGTATCATGTAGCCACGGCTTCTATCAATCATTGATTGTCGTTTTCCTGAACTGTAACGCTTCTTTCCGATAGGCTGTTAACTTCTGATGCTAAGAAAGAGGAAGGAAGTGGTGAGAACATCATAATTCTCCAACAACATTGCATTCCACACGAACTTGAAGAGCCTTTTATTCGAAGAGACGGAAGGGAATTAATTCAGAAGCAATGATTCATCGCCGGAAAGTATCACGGATAAGCGTTTTTGTGGTGACTTTCCTTCCGCCTGCGTCTATTCTGCCTTCTCTCATGCTGATTCAACCAACTGTACCATCGATCTGTGCCAAATAATCGCATCTACCTGTTGCTTCACTATTCCTCTCGAAACTTTCCCATCAATTCTTTGCTGTTTTTGATCTAACTGAAATAAATTAAGTATCATTCCATTTTACAAGCTGTACCAGTCGATATTGATGACTTTTAAAACGAATGATTGCTTAGATGACCAATGTGATGAATAATATGTCTATAATTCCGCAGTTCAACTTCACCCAATGTTAATTATTGATTTAATGAAAACTGTAGGCAGTGAATTGCACGCTACTGGTGAACTTTTGTCCAGCTGCTTGAAAAGAGACCGGAACCGGAATCCGTATAAATGACTTTTTATTCGTTGAACTACTAGTATACAGTGCTTTTATTGTACATAAGGCACCGAATTCACGTTGTTTGCGTTCAAAGTGAAAAGAATGGGAGAGACCAGTGGACTGAAATTCTTCCTGCTACTGAAATAGATAAATCCGAGGATATTTCAGATCACAGGACTAACTGATCTCCTACGGAAATTTCCATGTTTAAAGCTTCATTTCGTCATCATAAATCCTTCTTCATGCTTTTTATTCACTCAAATGCAAATGTGCCAATCAAAAGTGCGAAATAATTGCACTGAGAGGTGCAAAATTGTTGCAAATGAAATGAAATTATGAAAAATGTGAATGATTACTGAATGATCTGACTGACTCTTTCAACTTTTCAACCTATCCGAAGGTCATCATCAGCACATTGAATGGATTCAGTAATTTAGTGATTATTCATCTCACGTTCCAATAGAAAAACCTCTTTCGAATGATTCACCATCGAAACGAATAATGATTCAGCATTCAGACGTGTCTGTTACGTTATTTCCTCTTCTTCTACTTCCGCTTATCTTACCTGTTGAATTAAATTTTTATAGAATTTCCATGTGACTGGGGGAAATACAACATCCTCAGAACAATTCGTCTTGCGTGTTTGTTTGAATATTCCTGTGCTTTCACGTTTCCTCAATAAAAACTTTCCAAGCATGCTCCCTATCTATAGCAGTTTTTAGTTTGCTTTCACAAACTGGAGTAAGCTGAAAACTTCAGCTGTTTCCCTTATATCTGATGGTATTTCATTGATGCCATAAGCTATTCCAAGTTAAAGCTTCAAAACAAAAGAAGGCTGCTAGATAGAGAGATCTACACCGTGTCTTGCAAGGAATATTGCAGGATGGAGAGAAGTAAAGGATTTCACACTACCGTTTTCAGAGTTGTTGAAAAGAAAGAAAGAACCTTGGCAATCAGTTCTTTGAACCAATGCTCAAAGTGAGCAACGAATATATCAATTTTGGTCTTGGAAGTTATGAGACAAATAGCGTATTTCCGCTCGGAATCAAAACCTGATTAAAGACAGAGCATATTGCTCACCTTATTGATTTCGAGGAAAGTAAATTATCAGTTTGAAACATTCTGTATAAGGGAATGAAATTTCTATTGAATTGTTTGTTTCGTCCGAAGACTGTTTGTACTGTGTCACCTGATCGTGATGAAGGATTTACGTAAACTTGCTGTTGGATAAAAGTGGATAAAACTGGTGGTAATATCAGGTCACCAAATGACAATCATTAGTGGCATTCTTTAAACGTTATACGTCAAACGAACGAATCAGCACGTTATTACTCAAGAAACTGTAAAAAGTAGATATAATTGTTTCTGTAATTGTTAACAAAAAATTTTTGAGGTTAACATTGTCCGTAGTAAACAATTGTATCACTTTAATAATGTAATAATTTCATCGCAAGGTTTCTTCGGAATTCGCGACGAAGGAAAATAAAGATGACGAATGACTCAATGACTTTCTGATTTTTATTGACAATTCAAACTTCTGCAAACTCTTAAGCAACTTAATTTCAAAATTGAATTGCTGTTCTCTTTTTCGAAATGAACGAAAGAAATAGATGGAAAAAAGAATGAAATGATGGGATTTCAGTTTCTCTCATTTCACTCATTTCAAGTTCGTTCAGTCTTTCATTCTTTCTTCATCTCGAAGTTCTGTGCTAAGTGTACTTATCACTTCTTTCATTGATTAGAGTGTTAGTTAACAGTAAAGGCTAGTCGATTAATGCGTGTCAAAACAAATTCATTGCGTTGTTTTTGAATAGAACGAAGAGAAGGATTATTATTGTTATAGAAGGATTACTTTTGCGCCACAAGTTGAGACAGTTTAGAGAGATGGACACTCTTCTTCCTTGTCTTATTGGTTTAGAACAGTTTGTTCACATTTCCAAGTTCGTTTTTCACTGAAAGCAATATGAAACTTATCAGCAGCATACAGCTAGCAGTAATGATCGAGTGATTCTAAAACTTTTCCAAAAACTTTCTCGTAGTAATATCGAACAGAGGATGAAATCACGAAATGACCAGAAACAATTGGTTTTTAAGAAGGATCCGAAGATTTTCCGGTCTAACACTTTTCACTAATAATTGGTTCATTCTTGTCTCCCTTTTCTTCTCGTTTAAATGCGAAAAACAATTTTACGTCTCCTTCCTTTGAAACAGCAACTTTATAGGTAACCATGGCTTTCTTTGCTCTAATCACTACTAGTACTGATTACTAACAACGTGAAGAAATGTCAAATATTCACTTTTATACCATCCGTTCCTGTTTAATTGTCTAATTTTGTTTAATTTCAATCGAATGATACTTTGAATTTACCTTTGTTTCACTTTCCAAGCACTGAGTACTGTCATTTGAGAGAATATAGCATCATTTTCCGACCTCTCATTCAGTGAGAGAATATCAGGGAGGAGTCCTTCCTTGCCTTCCATAACTCGCAACCTGGAAAATGAAAGGCAAGGTTCTCGCTGAATTCATCGCAGTTATGTCATCCGTGCGCAACTCCTTCCACTGTTCATCAATTTCAATTACTGGGAGAGGAAACAGATTTCGATGATGATGATTAATGAGCGGTGAGAGGGACCTATTTGATAGGATCAATACCGGAACTAGTGGCTGGGCTTCATTGCAATGAATTATTCCATGGTGGAGGATATCCCAACGGATGAGAATGCTCCTGCACGCACTGATAGAAAGGAGAGGCAGTGCTTCTAGAAGGCTTATTGATCACTGTGCTGATTCACTTCCGCCACTGAGGGAGCACTGTTGTTAGGAACAGTAGTTCCAGACGTTAGAACTTGAGGAAAAGGATAGGCCTTATTAAAAGCACATAATGTGCATCGGAGTAACCCAGTAACTTCTGAGCACACGCGTCACGCTTCTCTCAGGCTACCGAGACATATTCGAAGCTCTTATGATAGTCTGTTAGGTGCGGGAATAAGATTTATTCTAATCATTGTGATTAGCTTCCAATAGTTGTGAAAACAAGAAGTAAGCGCACATCTGTCAAGGACAAGGAAACTGGAGAGATGGCGAAAGGAATTATTTACTTTCAAGGAGGGCATGGGAAGAGCCAAGTAACTGTGACAAAGTGATCTCATCCTATAAGATAAGAGTTGTTGCAACTTCTGTAAATGCACGTGTAGATTTCAAATCTTTCGAATTGAATATTTCAATTAATTTGCTGACCAGGTCACCTTTGCCAGCTGATCAACAGTTAAACAAATCATTATCAGCGTTAGAACTTGAACCTAAACAAATTTCAGGTTAAAAAGAACTTGTCGGATTTTTGTGGAAGCAAATGTCCCAATTTATAATGTCAGAAATTTCGTCAACAAAATCAAATAGCGGAAAATACATTTTGGCGAGAACTACCGAAACGGATAACGAAGCTAACTTCGTGACACCGTTATCGAGATCATTTGGATCCCTAACGCCATACAGCTCGCAAAACGTGTAAGATACTTTTTTGAATATTCATGAGCAGTTGTTGTTGTTGCAGGACACTGTGTCCTCTTCACCGTAGCATGAAATTCATCAAAAACCCAGACGATAACGAGCAAGTTGTTTTGGAATAGTAATATTGGAAGATGGTGATGGAGTTGACTGCATGCAGTTCATAACTAGAAGATGACATCAAAGACCACTGACCTCTGGTGAAGTGTATGTAACATGACTTCAAGCTGAAATAATTCATAGATTCAGTAACTCGAAACTCATTGTATTTCCAGCAATCTTCATGAAGGCTTTCTCGTCCTTTAATGTGCTTTCCGATGCTCAAGCTTTCCAGAAAGCGAAACCATTCATTTTAGTTTTTCGGAAAACGGCTAAAAATCCCATTTCTATCTTCTACTTTATCACATTTCCTTCGAAAACAGCAGCTTCCAAGCCATGACGATCTCAAGTTCGGACAAAATTTCTAAAATGTTTATCTTTATACCAAGTGCAAAATCGTTTGGCCGGAAAATGACAGATTAAAAGTGTTTTATTCCGTTCCTTTTACGGAAGTGCTACTGATTCCCAGATTTGTGTCCTCTCAAATAGTATTCATGTTCAAAGTTAGATATTTCATAACTTCAAAAATAGCAAAAAAGTGACGAATGATTCTATAAAGTCTCTCTTTTAATGGAAACTACCGAGTAAGTCAGAACCACCTGATATGAGAATTTTCGATCTTTTTTCTCAATTAAAGTTATACTCTTTTCTAGCTCAGAAGAATTACGAGGGGAAAGATTTGGGGAAAAATTAAACTGTAATTTTTGCAGTCTATTTATATTCATTAAACAAGAAAAGGAAATGAAATTTGTTTCACTGAGAAGGAAAATCGATCTAAAAAGCATACGAAAACAGCGCAGCTTCTGACCAACTTCACACTTAACGTATCATTGAAGCGTAATTCACGGTAGGACCCGTACGAGTTGTCTCCTGAATTCGTCATATAAAAATGACGTGAACAATATATGGAAGTTTTCTAATGACCGCTTTCTAATGACTTAATAAATAAATCTTTTGTCGCTCCCTAGCAAACTAGCGACATAGGAGACAGGTGAAATCGGATACGTAGCATATGACAGGTGAAGCTGATTACGAAGTCATCCCTTCTACTTTTATTCATTATTTTGTGGCCATTTGGAACCTGGTGTTAGCTACCAAAACTCGTGAAGGAAGTGAAGCGTAGGATTGAAGTGAGGAGGGAATCTGCAGAATGAGGAAGTATTCTGAATCGATTTCGATTTGATAAGAATCCACGCCACGTGAAGCAATATTGAAAGGTGAGGTCCACACTTATTTACAGTCCTTCTGTTCATGCAAATAAGAACAGAGAAGGAAAATTGACGTAAGCGATCAATCAATCAATAGACAATTGCGAGGCGGAGAAATAGAAGATGTTTACGTCGATGACGCACAATTTCAAGCAAAATAAAACGATCCCACATTTGGATTTTGTTTCGTTTATTTTCGATTATATTTCGACCAATCGATTGTTTTGCTGGCTCGGTTGCATAGTGTTTTCTTGAAATAACTTTAGTTAAAGTAAGTCTCATCTGGGATCATTAAATGAAATTCCACATAACTGAAATTCCACACACGTTTAGGTATAGTTTTCACGAAAAATGAGTGAACTGAGACTTTCCAGATTCATCGATTCATCGTTCAGTAAAATTAAGTGATTAGTAAGATCATTTGCTTCATCTTTACTCTACAGGGATTTATAGGCGCATTTAGTTCGGCTATTTCAGCTAGTTGGATGCTACCAATTTTAGCCACTCACCTTTGCCTAGTGAGTGAATTGGTGTAAATTGCTAGCATATTTCCTCGAATTTCCTTTACATTTATATTTTGTAATCATATCAGTTGCATCCGTGGATATTTACTTAACTAACATACAGTTTTATAGAATACCCGATAACTCATAACTTTCGAGTTCAAACTGATCAAAACCAAATGAATGAAATGACAGTGTTTCAGTTCACGAATGCAGTACGGAACGAAGCAGAATCTGAAGGCCCGACTGCAACAGTACTATGTGGAGAACATCAAGACAAGTTGGTTACTCTTCAGACTACGTTTCTTACATAATCACTAAGGAATGATGTAGACTGTTTCTTCTGCTTGTTGCACTGAATCCCACTATGAGAAGCTTCTGATAAGAGCGTTAACGTGATTCATTCGGATTCAGGTGCCGAATTCATGAAATTTTCCTACTCTTTAGGTTTTCGAATTCGGCTTTTCAATTTACTTATCAAAGTGCTTTCGTGCATTTTGTATTGTGTGCGAGTCGTTAATGACGACGGACGCCTTCCACGTTATATCAAGCCGAACGATTATGCTCCCGGCGAAATTAAGTAGTAAGTATCTTTCTGTTAATTTCATTAATGACAGTCAATTTAAGATGAGAAGTGGTTAAATTCTAATTATATTTCAATGAAGTCATCTTTATTTTTTGCTTCGGTAATAGCTTCCGTCGCAGATATACGATATGACATGACGTATTGCTATGTGTATCAACGAGGTTTGTGGGGCTCATGTTATGGAAGAGGTCGAATGCTTCATTGTTTAGCTAGGCGAAGAGATTATATTCTTACTTTGCTTAATACTTGTAGCAGCTTTTCTGTAATTTCTAGCTAAAATAAGCAGCTTCTGAAGACTCGCGAAGGTACAGGCTACATCATACTATCCTTCTTATGTTGGTGTAGGTGACGACTTTCGTGGAACTCCGTGGTTTCCGTGGTTGAAACGCAAAGTGTAAAAAGAAAATTGTGGAACCAGATTCAGTCCATTAGAATGGATGAATTTTCATTTCAGCCAATATCTAATATGGGTTGATCGAAAATATTCTATTTGGATCTGCCAAGTGATCGTCGCCTTTTTGAGCATTATGCAAACTGTCATCATTTTTTTCCTAAGTTATAAAGTAAGTTAATGTGCCGTTCGCATAAAATCTGGATTTTATGGCGCACTATGAACACGACACTTGCGCTTCTGTCTAATGGATAAGGAGTTCATAATACATAGCTTTTCTTTCAGGGTAGTACATTTCGAGTTGTTTTAAAACTACACTTCCTATTGGAATTAATAACGAGCATGCCATTAATCGCTACGGTAAGCATCGTCACCTCATCTTCTCATCGCTAGGATTCGTAATCACTTTGATCAGTGATAAAGTTAACATCTGAGTAAGATTGCTGTGAAACGCTTCATCTTATTGATCAAAATAAGAAATATGTTTTCAGATATTCATGCCACTCGGACGCAAGCTTTACGTGCCAATATTTTTAAATTGTTGGCTGGCTAAAAGTGCTTTGCAAGCAATCATGGCAAGTCAATTTTTCACGTGCTGTCCACTAGAGTGGCCCGGATTTTGGGTGTTTCGTGAAGCTCTGTAGGAAATGCTTTTTATTTGGTCATTTTAAGATTATAATCTTCAAGTACCCTTTCACCATCAAATCATATCGGCAAGAAAAAATGAGAAGTTCATTGGAAGAAGGTTGAAGGTCATTAAAGACAAGATGAGTATGAATTAGTCAGTCACTGTCTACTAAATAACTCTCAATCAGCAATCCAAATTCATCTGAAACATTCCATCCATACCAGTAAACTGTTCTGCTTCCAAGACCGTAAAGTTGGGCTTACGGAGACGTAAGCTTGTCAAATATGTGAGCCGAAAAATAAAAACACAAATACTCGGTTTTTTCAGCATGATTTAAATCGAATTTCAACTTCAGTCGGACAGTCTGCTTTAGTTCGCCAAATGATTATTTTATTTTCCACTTTACTCTGCCTGGTATTCACGGGCACATGTGGCATTGAACATCTGCAGCGATCTGGCCAACGACGCTTTGACCTTTTCACTTCGTTTTACTTCGTTATGGTCACCTTCTCTACTGTGGGTTAGTTTGTAGTTGTCGCATACTCTAAGTTAAAAGAATTTGATGGAATTCTGATTCTGAGAAAGAGGTAAGATTCATGTAAGGTTTGAAATTTAGACTGACTATCTCTGATCTGGTGGTGATCCATTCTTTCATTTTTGCAGGTTACGGTGATTGGTATCCGGACACGTGGATGTCCAGACTCTTCGTTGTTATTCTTATATGCATTGCATTTGCTGTACTTCCTAAACAGGTATCATTGCACACACAGGAACCAGAATGTGAAATTCCATCAAAATTAACTGTCTTTATGGGAATGATAGAATTAGAAGAATTAAGAAAATAAATTTTTGAAATAAAAAACCCGAGAAAATTTAAGATAGAAGCATTTGGTCAAAGGTACATGGAGCGACAAAAAGCAGGTGGTGAATATACTGATAATTGGGCCAGTAATGAGAAGCACGTGGTTGTGACGGTGACTCATTTGGAGGCTCAGTTTATCCGAGATTTCCTCAGTGAATTCTATGCCCACCCTGAACATCAGGTAGACTTATTAATGAAATGCAGTGCTGTGCTTCTGTAGGCTTCATCCCGCTTTCAAACCTCCCACCACCTCTGACAAATACTCAGTTATTTTTTGAAATTAATGAATGAAAGCTTCTTTGCATGATGAGGAAAGAAATTAGAAGAGCAAGCGATACAGTCTGCATGACGTGTGGAGGATTCAGATAGATAGCGCTTTCATTTTGCGAGGATTCAAGTGACAGATTCATATCCTTCGATAAATTAGTCAATCCATAGAATTACTTGGTTATCTTACTGTCGCCGTGTGAAATGGATGATCAAATGCGAATGCTTCTCAAAATACCCATGTGGTCAACCAGGGTACTCTATATCCGGGGCTCTGCTCTGAGGGATGACGACTTAGAAAGAGCGAAAATGGCCAGTGCAAAGGCATGCTTCATCTTATCAGCAAGACATATTTATCATAAAACGAAAGCGGTAATGTTTAGATTCATACTTGTCTTACCTGCTGATAAAAAAATAATTCGAAAGCACATTTACTGAAAGCTCAATCTCAGTAAGCATTCCATCAAGTATAGTCTGCTTTTGGTGGTATTCATTTGTTTTAGGATGAACATACAGTCTTGCGGTCATGGGCGGTGAAAGATTTTGCTCCAAACGTCCCGCAATACATACAAATTTTCCGTCCGGAAACAAAGATGCATATAGAACACGCTGGTTGGTTAGATTTGAAGTCATGTAGTGTGCCAAACTGTACCTGAAGTGATGGCAAGCTGGAAATCAACAAGAATCAAGGAGAAACTGAGATTCATTCCTGGCTATTCCTTTCAGAATTTGTGGTTTGTGAAGACGAGTTCAAATATTCTCTTTTGGCAAACAACTGCATCTGCCCGGGTATCTCGACATTTATCACACTTCTCATGCATACTTCTCGTGGGAAGTAAGCTCTTCAGTAATATTGGCTATGACGACTATTTGAAATACTTTGGAAAACTAGCGAGTTTTGATTGATTCCTTGCAGAGAAGGTCAAAAGTCAACAGAAGCTTGGCATAAAGTTTACGGATTTCATTCTGGAAATGAAATTTATGATATTAAGGTTGCGCACAGTCAATTTTTTAGTGGATATATTGGGAAACCATTCATTTATGCATCTCTTCATGCCTATCAAACGTCAGTTAACAATCAAATTTTCTTGAGAAAGTATTTTGTCATTATCTTGTCCGGACAGCTGCAAATACACTTAATCCATCATCTTATCAAAATCTAACTTCATACATATCCCCGCTTTCCTTTTGCATTTCACCATTACTTCATATATCGTTACATCGTTCGACAATGATACCATAGAAGGAAGGCGCTCAAGTTTCACCTATCTTTTGAAGGTATGGAGTTGGATTGATTGCAATCAGATCAGAAGGAATCCTTGAGAAAATCCGTCTCAATCCAGGTCCACATTACTACTTGAATCCTACGGACACTGCTTATTACATTGCGCTAACCAGTGAAGAATCACTGTATGATTTCCGGAAAGGCTTAAACGTGCAGCGACAAAAGGCCAATTTGACAGCAACGATCGCAAACATCGGTAAATTTTTCAATTTATGGACAGCGTTTAGCTAATTCAGTATATGGCTGATAAGAGCTCCTTCTACGGTGATTGTTTACCGTTTCCGTTGCGTAGTTTTCCAGAATTCGTTAATAGAAAGAAACATTACGGACATTTGAAATTCAATTGAGAGATACCACAGATAGAATTCAGATAAGGCTGTTTCTTCATGATCAATTCAGAATACTAAGAAAGGAAGAAGAACATGATATCTGTTGCCGCGTTTGAGATTGCGTAGACTTTCACGTTCCTCCATCTTACATGGGTACTTTGAGAGTTGATTGAGACTTTTCAGATCATAACAATTTTATTTTGTTTACTATCATGACCTTTTATAGTGAAATTTTATAGGACAAACTAGTTGTAAATAATAGGGTAAAGGACAAAGGAATTATATTTGATAAATGAAAGAAAACTAATTATATTTGATAAATGAAGGATAAAGGAGAGCGTGAAATAAGGTTAGAATAATATTTTGATTGATTTCAACAAAGAGTATCGTTTTGATTATGATTGAAACTAGAATTGAGTTTCATGATTCAGTAAATATGATAGTTATAAAGATATAATAATTATAAACAAGAAAGAGAACCTAACATAATTATCTGATTAATGAAATGTAAAGTAATTTTAGGTTAATTAAAAATTTTTAAATTTTCGGATTTTCCGACACTGCTTCTTTCCTACGCACGTGGAGAAGTATTTGTTTCCAACTTCCTGATTTTCTGTTGCAATCAGACCTTGTTTTTGCTGCTTCAAAAATCTACAATACTACGCAGAAAGTGGAGCTAATTTCTGCTACGGTCTTCTTTAGTTTACTTGCATGATTGGAAATTTGCTGGGAGAACACATATATCTGAATCTAGGGAGTACGACGCCTGATCTACGTGAAATAGAAGAGAACGAACTGAAAACGCGTAAAAGACGGAAGCAATTTTTACATGCTAAAAGAAATAATGTCGATGATTCGTCGAAACTTTTGGTTAGTTGTATCATCAGTTCCGATTTCATTCATTCATAATTTTGATCTCTTCGTTTCCGATATATTTCTCTCAGCAATTGCAGAGTGTAAATGAAGCATCTGATCGAAAGTCTAGTACTGATAAGATTTTGGAAACAACCATTGAATCGGATGAACCTGACGTGGAGTCTCAACTTTGCACAATCTGTCCTTCTCATGAAGAATGTATCGCCAGAAAGTTTGTGGAATAAAAATCATATTTGCTGAGGGAAGCGAATCCTTCGAAACTATAGAGACAGTAGTGGAAGCAGAAATAATTCTGTTCGAATCCATCTTTTCCTGAACTTCTCTAAATGATTGTATCCTTTGTAATCTAATTTTTGTACGGTTAGTGTGCGACAGTGAAAGAGCTTTGAATAAAATAAAGCCAGGCTCTATTTTCTTAAGCCTAGACATCATCTTCAATAAATCGTTGAAATAAAATAGAATTTACAGAACAGAGAAGACGTATCCACCACTGGTCTCATACATTGGTACTGGATTCACTATATGTCATATACTTAAAGAGAAAAGACTGATTTGTTGTTTAGAAATTGCTTCTGTAAGTAAATTACCACTCTGGATCATATCAAAATCTACTGAAATAAAGGCTTTTTTACTATATGAAAGATTCTGATGGTATATTTTGCGGAAAATCCTGAAAGATATTACTGTTTTAGGCTTGTGAGCACTGCCTTTTCCGGACAGCAAATGAATATCACTGGAATAATCCGGCGGTGATTGTGGCCGCTGATCAGACATGTTCCGGTCTGTACAATTTGATTATACCTCTACGCGCTTATTATCGTCCTGTACACGAGCTTCAACCCATCATATTTCTGCTTGAATTGCAGGAAACCGAAAGGCAGTTGCATTATATATTCACATTACTTTAAAAAATCAAAAGTTTTCTCAATCTGGAGGTAAGCTCATCAAAATGGGCATGCAATGATAATATTATCCCATCTGTTCGAGAAAAACAGACGGTTGAAGAAAATCGAAACTACCATGGGATACCATTGAGCATTTAGACATTTTCAGGCCGAATTCTTCGTTTTTAGATGTGATCGCTTGGTTCCCTTTTGTCTATTGGATGCAAGGTAAAATATCAAGGTGGGTGAACAGAGAGGTATCATCGCCACCGGAAACCTCATGAAAGACTGACCAGTGGCGTCTGAAATAATCATTATACACTTCTGTCAACACTGATTCACCAACTTCCTTCCAGAGTACTAGGCACATTACAGCATCCTTTATCTCCTCTAATTCTTACTTAGTCTAAATTTACATCAGTTGCATTGTAGTGAGCCTAACAATCATAATAACTGCAGAATTGTTTTGTTTTTCCAAAATAGAATGTTACTGAAATTGTTTGATGAGGGCGATATTTCAGCTTGGACAATCTTTTGAAAGCAGGCGTTTGTCTAGCGGACAACGTGGTCGTTGTGAAGGAAGGTGTAACAGCGGTCGAGGAACACTTGGCTGATTGCACCACAATTATAACAGTTCAGAAAATACATAGGTCAGTCAGTTTGTTCTCTTTTCTCCTAATTCAACCTGACAACAGTCAAGAATGTTCTTGAATGCTCGTTTTAGGATGTTTCCAAGACTACGTGTCATCACGGAGCTTACTCACGCCAGTAATATGCGCTTCATGCAGTTTAACGCTGACGATCAGTACGCTCCTCAGCAGTCCAAATATGAAAAGATAAATTTTGATATTTGTTTCATCAAGTTGCTCCAATGTTTACATTTATTAACTCAAAGATTTCCGTGTAATTTGAGCGCTCAACTCTTAGTCCATTACTTATCAAATTAGCCAGCTGCATTATTCCCTCTATGTTAAATATTTCCCGTCCTGTTCTTTTTAGGTTTTGCTTAATGGATATTTATGTACTTAATAGTGATGTGATACTGGTAGATTCTGCTGTTAACTACATTCCATTTAACCGGGAGATGTCTTACTTCGGCTTGAACCGTAGATACCTCTGATCTTAAATTTTATCACTCTGCTGCTTCAGAAGGAGCGCAGGCGTGGATCCTCAATGCCTTACATGTTTCGATTACCATTTGCGCAAGGTGGTGTTTTCTCTGCAAACATGCTTGATCGTCTACTATACCAAGCACATGTCAAGAATTATGTAATCGATTTCATCCGATTACTGCTTGGCATTGACCAATCTAAAGGCTCGGGATATCTGGCCAGTGTTAGCTTTTCATGCAAATTTCATTGAGTGACAATTTTAGTAAAGGTTATTTTTTCTCAGTGACATTTTCAGTTCAAAATAACGTCGGCTGATCTGTGGATAGGAACGTACGGTCAACTCTATCAAAAGCTTTGTACATCTGTTGCTGATATTCCGATCGGAATTTACCGAACAATGCTAATGGATGCTGGGGTCGATTTTTCCCCTTGCAAGCCAATGCTTTCATTCTGATATTCGTTTTAAATGCTCTCTACTCTCTTTATTCATCAGCTATTTTTCAATGATTTGAGTAAATGCCGCTATAATACAGGTGAAGTTGAGAGTTGGAAAAGAAGATATGAAAGAGAGTAAAAGGATGAACAGAGTGAATATCTCCGATTTGGTGCATTGTAGGATGCAGAAATTGGGCATATCCAGTGAACATTACGGTCAACTTT
The DNA here is from genome assembly GCA_013365365.1 of Cruorifilaria tuberocauda. Classification (NCBI taxonomy): domain Eukaryota; kingdom Metazoa; phylum Nematoda; class Chromadorea; order Rhabditida; family Onchocercidae; genus Cruorifilaria; species Cruorifilaria tuberocauda. The sequence goes on from JABVXU010000292.1 coordinate 68,072, forward strand.
TTATTCTAATCAATATAACTGAATTTGCTTAATTCAGTGGAGGGAATACTTTCGGAATTCAACTTTGTTTCTCTAAAAATCAAGAGTGGAAAAATGACTCTGATCTCATTAAGTTTAAATGCTAAAATTTTGCAGAGTGTGATGAGAAATTGGGTGCAATCTCCTATGTAATTATTAATCCATCGCTTGACATCGCTCTTGAAGCTGGCGATATCATGTTCGTTATTGCCATTTTTTCAATAATTCCGAATCACCGAAAGTGATTAAACTTGAGAAGTGATAAATCAATAATTGCAAGATGGAAACTAAAAATGTTCATATTACAGATATGTCATAAAAGTGCCAGTAAGCGAAAATGTCGCAAACCATCAGCGAACAGATCCGCGGCGAGGCTTACAACGGCAGACAGATGCTTCTCTTCAGTGCGACATCGAAGATTGAAGAGAAAGCTAACTTTAAATGCTTTCTTCATCTGTTCAACGCTCATTTCGGTACTGCTGTAAGAAGGATATTCACGCTTCGCCATCTTCTATTCTATTATTTGCTCTGACGAGTAGAAGTACCAGTTTCTTCTTAGCTCAAAATTTTACAGGAAATCATTTGCAACTTTTGCAAACAACTTCGACATCCATACTTTCCCTTTTGTTTGTTCTTTCTCTGCAGATTTACTCTATTCGTAGGATGCATTTTAACAGTGTGAAGTTATTCATTCGAATTGTCTTGTATCCCACAATAAAATGACGAAGTGCACTAGTTACAGGTGAAGTTGAAAGTCCTCTTGTCCCAAGGAATAAAGTCCACAAGAACTGATCTGAATAATAACAGAAGTAGCCTTTAACATATCGCTGACAGTTGCTCTGAACAGATCGACCGCTTTCTGAAGCTTTAACATTCACAGATCTTTTAAAATCTCACTAGACCGTGTCCGAATACGGTTATCAGGAAAATTTGTGCTACCGCAAGTAGCCATATTTCACGTTCACATTTACTGGTTTTTCGATTTATTGTGACATCATTTGCATACGTTAAATTGACAGAAACTGTTGTTCGCATGTGCTTACAGGATATTGTAATTGTGGAAGATGTACGGATCGGCTCAGTTTGTTCTTTCCACTTCAATAGACTTGCCATTCTCTTTTCATTCATACTAATTAAAAATGATCGGGAACCGACCGGATTATGATGCGCAATTGTCGATAGAATGGATGGAACGGTATCGCCATCTTTTTATGTTTCTTATTACTGCGTATGCGCTATTTGTGATCAGTGTGCCTCGAATTTGGAAAAGAAGAAGCCGAAGCTTGGCAATGATCATTTTTTATTGGAATGTTTTCAATGCCTTGACAGACATTGTGCTTCTTTTGGGCTTATTACCTGATTTTCTAAGTTCTTTCCATGAAGGCTTTTACTCAAGTTTATGTCTGAATGCTGGGCTTTATAAGAACCCTAGATCGGGCAAGGCAATATTCACATTTCACATCAGCAAGATCTGGGAACTGCTGGATACGATACTTGTGGTTTTGGATGGACGCAAGACAAATGGTCTTCACGTGATCCATCATATCGTCATTTCCACTTTGATGATTTACAGTTACCAAAAAATTGGTGCTGTGGCTCGTTGGATTGCCATTACCAATCTTGTTGCTCATGCTGCGCTTTATTCTTATTTGACAGTTCAAAGTTTTGTTTGGAAACGTCGAACATGCAGCGCACGTGTAATTA